>NDGM011224985.1:253-27925 GCA_002564305.1 Octomys mimax
AGTATTGATATGTTAAACTTTAAGTCCCTACAGAATATGAAGAAAAAAATTAAAAAATGAAAAGCATTTAAAGAGTATGAATAAACAATTACATATTTTTACACAGAAATTTAGAAACCTAATCATATACACCATTGTGTTTGTTTGTTTGCTTTAAAAAAAAGGGTAATAAATGAAAAAAAAGACACAAGGGAAAAATGTCACAGTACTGTCAAAGTATTTATTTTGCAAAGGATACCATCAATAAATGAGAAGCCCAGCTACAGAATGTGAGAAAATATTTTAAAAATTATATATCTGAAAATGTTCTCCCATCAAGAGCATAGAAAGAACTCTAAACACAATTTTAAAAAACCACAATCTAAGAACAGGCAAAGTACTTTATCTATACATTTCTCCAGAGAAGTTAACAAATGCACATAAAATAACCACATAAAAAGATTATCAACTTCATAAGCCACCAGGGAAATGCAAGCCAGAGTAAAACGTCATATCCCACTCACTAGGATGGTAATAAAAACGGCAATTAAAATGTGAAAAATTTGTAACCACATACATTGCTGGTGGGGATGTAGAATGACATACTTACTGTGCAAAACAATTGGTAGCTCCTTACAATGTTAGGCATAAAATTTCTGTATAAGCTAGCAATTCCACTCTGAAGTTTATATCCAATAACACTGAAACAAGAATGTGTATAACAATGTTTATAGAAGAATGATTCGCAATAGCCAAAAAATAAAAACAATCTAATGTTTATCAATTAATGGTCAATGTTATATGTCCTTATTAAGAAATTTTATTCTGCTATACAGTTGAATGAAAAAGAAATGTATGTTACAACATGACTTAATCTTGAAATCATGCTGAGAAAAGATAAAGCCACCAAAGACTTCATATTACATAATTCCATTTATATAAATACCTATGGTTTTAATCAGAAAACTCTATGGATATAAAACATAAATTAGTGGTTGTCTAAGGCTTAGACATGAGGAAAAGAATGGGAAATAACTGCTTCATGAGAGTAAGATTTCTTTTTGAACTAAAGAAAATGTTCTAAATTGTTGGAATGCTTGTAAAATCCTATGAATATACAAAAAATTGTTATGTTCCATAAATGTGCAAATTTCATGGTATATGAATTATTCCTCAAAATAACATGTTAGTAAAAATGTGTATTTACCTTGTACTTTGCCAAGTTCCATGGTTTGTGAGCATAATAATTTTTTGAAAACATGCTTTAATCGAAAGCATTTGCATATAAAAGTGAATTATCCCTTAAGAAATAGTGAAAACTCAGATTATTCATTTTACAACACAAAGATATTAATATAAAATTATTATAATACTGTAATATAATACAAAATAATAACAAAAATTCAAGATATAAAGAAAATAAACAAGGGCCAGCAGTATAGCTCAGCGGACAAAGCGCTTGCTCAAGGAAGCTCAGGGGCCAGGGTTTGATCCCTGGCACTGGTGGCACGCTGGCCCCGCCCTTGGGTGCGCTGAGCCAGCGATGGAGCGTAATCCCAGCCATGGGGAGGCAGAAACCAGGAGGATCACTACTACAAGCTATGTAGTGAGACCCTGCACCAAAAAAAAAAAAAAAAAAAAAACCAAATTAAGCTGCATTTACTTTTGAAAACCTTCATGGCTAGTGTGCAAGAGACAGGAGAGAGGAGGGTTATTATCAAGGATGACTTTCATTATCTTTAACAGTATCACTGCTATCTATTTGGTGAATAGAATCTTTTTAGTGTGTGTGTGTGTGTGTGTGTGTGTGTAGCTGTAAGCAAGGAAACTTTCCAATAACGCATTCGTTTGTCTCTTTTTGAGGAGTTTGTGGAAATGTTACGTTGCATTATCATTAAACATTCATCTCTCACACTTCTAAAGCATTATTCAATGGTTGCTTTTCTACACAATTTTGTACTGTTTTCAACATGTTGCACAACTTCCTATTCTCATTTGAAGTGAGCGATTCCTCCACCATTTTCTTCTCCTTTGCAGTCAAGGCAAGATCTCCTCTATAACTTCTTGTGCTGGCAGTTAATCACCCACAATCCTGGGGGTGGGGTTGGGGGAGAGCCATTGGCTCATTTGTGCTCATGTGATATGTGATATTCATTCAGCAAGATGTACTACTCATATTACAAGACATCACTAATTTATCAAGTTAAAATTTATTAGAAATGCTTGCTTGTCTTGAAGAACACTCACAAAACAAGTTACTTGTAATCAAAGTGTTTACTGTACTTTAGTATCCATTTCTCATGTAGTGCTCATGAAGACTTTGTATAATATCATAGCTTACAAAAATGAGATTGATACCCTTTTGAAGAATTCTGATCTGCTTGGGCCAGTGAAGTTTTTTACTGTATTGTTTATGAACACAAATCTCCAATTCCTTCAGTCTTATGTTATGACTCATCTTCATAAAGCACATATTTGGAATTTGAAAATAACAGCATTTGGTACAAGATAGTGAAGCTATCATTTGGCCCAACCTAATCATACTCTACTTTGGAAAACTGAAACTGAGAAGGTAAATGACTTACCTAATTTCATAAAAATGGATACTGGTAAAGGCAGAATAAGGTGGTTGAATTCCAGTTCCTTGGGCTGGTGAGATAAATCAGCAGACTAATTGCCTGTTTAGGCAAGTGAAAGGACTGGGGTTGGATTCCTGCCACCATATGCCATGCCAGCTTCACCCTCAGGTGTGCTGAGCTGGCCACTGAGGAGACTAGGTGTGGCAGTGCACGCTTGCAGTTACTGCACTTGGGAATGCTGAAAACAAGATGATCACTACAAATCCAAGCTGAATAGTGAGACCCTGTACCAAATATTTTTAAAAAATAAATAAATCCTAGTCCCTTCTTACTCTTGAAGCTACCCATATTTTATGAGTTTACCTCATTAGTTTCTGGCTCAGTCCAGACCTCTGGACCATAGTCTTAAGTTTCTGTGGTCTAAATCCTGTATTGATTTCATGGGCCTCTAGGCTTCCAACCAGAACCTATCAGCAGTGCATGTTTCTATTCCCAAGGTGCCCTATTCCTAAATTAAGAGAAAGGATACCAAATAAATCCATTTTCCAGTTATAGATACAGGCTTATAGTCAACTTAGGTTCTTCAAAGTAGAGGAGTAACTCTGTTACTCCTAGTGTTTTAATCACTAGGTCAATAATACACCTCCATGAAAAACCAGGGCTTTAAGGAAGGACTTGATTTTCACGTCTGCTTGTGCTGTGTTTTCACCATGGGCTTGTGGTGAAAACATATTCATTAACCTTTTTGATGTCCAGTTTCTGCAGCTGCATTTTGGAATTACTCATAGTTATTAGAGGAATTAAATGAATGGCTATCAGTACCATAGTGCTAGTACAAAGTAAATAACTTCATAAATGCATAAATGATTAGGAGCATACACTTTACAAATACCTATTTTTCAAAATGGCATTGACATACATTTAAATAAATTAATTTTTTTCATTTGGACTCACTCATTTTGCCAAGAAAAGTAGGCCAGAAGAAAGGGAAAAAGAAATATATATATATATATATATATATATATATATATTAGCTTGGAAAATTGTACTGATAATTTCTGTTGGTCTATTCAAAGGAGCATTTCACACTTAATTTTTTTTCTCCTTTGTAAATTTTTATAACTTTTTAACCAATTTTTCATGCCTATGTCAGCCTCCCCCGTACTGGGATTACAGGTGTGTTCCACCATGCCTGGTTTCAGTGACCGGCAAGTCATATGGTACCAGGGATCAAACCTGAGTACTTGAGCTTGCCAGGCAGGCCTGTACACTGCCGAGCTATCTGCCCAGTCCTGAGCAACTAATTTGAAGAAAACGATGTGCAATTCAACAACTATTGCTGAATTCCTGTGATTTTGTTTAGTGAAATTTTGTATCGTTTTTAATGTTTTATTTTTGCTATTTCTTATTCACTATGAAAAGGGGGTTAAAAAGACTGAAACTAGCATTGTATAATTTACCAAGATATGAGCACCAACTCCTCATTATTGTTATTGTTATGTAAGCATATAGTGATAGCAGTCCTAAAACTGAGGCTCTCACCAGTCAGGGATAACCTCAAGAGGAATGTCTGAATTTTATTCTTTTTTGTGGTTATAAAGAGGTGTGATTGCTGTTGGTTTTCAAAAAAATCCTTGTCAACATGTTAATTCATATCTCTTAGAAAGATTTACTTCTAAGAATGTTCCCTACTTGTCTTCCTAAAGAGATATCTTTCTATAGCATCTTGTATTAAATTAATTTATTATAAGCTAGACTCCTCTTTTCCAAATTATTTAACTTCATTCCAGATATCCTTTGATTTATCTAGATTATTTAACATATCAAGGCATCAATAAGCAACTACTTATTTTGTTAGCAAGAGGTTTCCAGTATCTTTCCTACGATAATATGTCCTGCAACATATTATTTGAGTTAGCCTCCTCTTTTGCACTCAAAAACATTCAGACTATTTAAATTTCCTAATTTTATGTAGCTAGGTCAGCAAGACTATCTCCTATTGGTGGTCCAAACTGCCATTTTACAGGGGTGAAGGGAAGACATGTGGCTGGGAGTTTTCCTGTGCCCACCCCCATGACTGTACTATTGGCAGCTGAAGTCACTAAAGTCTAGACCCAGAAAGAACTTGAAAGATTAGGGTTTTTTTAAACAACGTTTGTTTTATACTTCAGTTGAGAAACACAAAGATTAAGGACAGAAAAAGTGTATAAGTCCTGGGAGGATGACCTAGGTTTTCTAACTGGGAGTCCCTTGCTCTTTGCATTGCAAAAAGGAGGAACCATTTTAGTCATGTTTTCTGCTACTTTGTTCCATATTCTATGCCTTAGTTGGTGCTGCTGTAATAAAGTACTGTTTCCTAGGAAAATTACAAACTGTAAGTTTTGAAGCTCAATGAAGTTCTGAGACTAGGGTGTCAGCATGATTGGGTTTTTTGAGGCACCTCATCTTGGACTGACTTATTGTATTTGTGCATCATAGAAAGTGGAAACTCTGGCCAGGGAGATGGCTCAGTAGAATAATTGCTTCCCTGGCAAGCACAAGGGACTGAGTTCAATCCCTGGTTCTGCAAAAAAAAAAAAAGAAAGTAGAAACTCTGGTCTTTTCATTCCCTTATAAAGCCAATAATGCTATTAGCAATTTGCTCCAGTATAATGATTTATAATATACCCCTAGAAACCACTAAAGTGGAGATTTAGGTTTCATTGTAAAAATTGAGAGAAGAGTTAGGCTCTGATTTACCTTATATCATGTAGTCATTTTAAGTTTAAAATTAATAATAATAGGCTGCTATTATTATTCTCTTGCACAGATGTCTATGGTTTGGGTGACTAAGTTGTTTGAGTTCACACAGCTAATAAATGATATAGCCATTATTTACATACAGATGTGTCTGACCTCAGCACAGCTCTGTTTGCTTCATAAATCCTTTCACTGACTATCTCTGTCTTGAGGATATATCTCTATCTCAGGGGATCTTGGAAACATTCTCTGGTGTGCAGGGATTTATCCTCTGAGTCTGTAAGGTAGGGATGCACTGCTTCTAGAAATTCATCTTTCTTCTTTCCTGTCCTGCCTCTATCTTTGTGATTATGATCTTATCCTTACTTTTCTGGGCTTATTAGCCTGGTTGATGCATCTGATTCCATCTTCATAGGTTATTCCTCTATACTTGTTACATAAAACAAGGCCATAGCACTTCCTCTATTGATAATTATTTATTATACTGTACAGATGAAAATCTGGGGAACAAAGTAGCAGATGCAGGTAAAAGCAAAGATGAGCCAAGACCTATTGGAGTTAGTTCTTGCTCTGGGGTTTTGGGGTTTTGCTTTGAAATCCTGTTTACATCTGCATCTGGGGACCTGTTCCTCCTCAGTTATCTCTGAATTTCCGGACATCCTTAGCTAAATGCCTTTTTCTTGGGCCCACCCTAGCTTTGATCTAGTAAGCCCTCCATTTACAGAAAGCCCTTCTGTGTTGTCTTGAGTACCTGAATAGGGTCTTGGGAAGAGTGTTAGATGTGTGTTTTTAAAAAAAATTTTAGGTCTTCCTCAATACTGGCACCTCCCATATCATAGTGTCACCATGTGAAGTCTGGGCAGGTACCTCAAAGTAAAGATGAGGAATCTCAGTTCACTCCTTGCCCCACCACATAGTAGATTATAGGTGCACAGATTTGCTTTACATAAAAATAATTTCTAGGTACTCCCCCCACATCACAGAAGCCTCAATGAACCCTGATGGCTTTAGAGCCTTTGGTGAGCCCTGCCATGCTCCCAGATCTTTGGGTGGGAGCTTGTTACACTGTAGCCAGGTGCACCAACCATTGTGGGAACCTTACTGAGCTATATCCTGCCTTCCCACAGTATTGTGGAAGCTACAGTAAGTCTTGGACAGCAGTCCTGAGCCCTGACGAACTTTTTTTTTTAAATGTATTTAGTACAGGGTCTACAGGGTTTCAGTCAGACTCATAGTGATTCTCCTGTTTTCATCCTCCCAAGCACTGAGATAATAGGCGTGTGCCACCACACCCAGTCTCAATCTCTTTCAGCACATCCCTGGGGCAGGACTGGCACAGAACACCTGGGATTGAACCCTGACCACTACACTCTGTCTAAGCAGGCACTTTAGTCCCCTGAGCTATCTGGCCAGCCCTGATGAACTTTAGGAGTTTCAAAAATGTTAAAATGACAATAAGAGTAATCTCAGACCTCAAGCCTCCAGAACAAGTCCAGGAGACAAAGAAATAGAATAATTTGTAAGTCACACATCTGAAATTTCTGAAATGATAGCAACTGAGGTAAAGAAACAACTTGATCAGGCTATAAAAGAAATCAGACCACTAATAATCTCTCAGGCAAAAAATGAAAGGACAATAATCCCGAAAGAATTACTCAGTGCTCTAAAGAAGACATAGATTAAAAAGAGGAAAACAGAAAAAAGTAAANAAAAAAAAAAAAAAAAAACAGAACAAACAATACGGGAAAAATTTGAATGCCTGAAACAGATTCTAACAGATGTCCAAATAATTAAAACTTCCAATGAAAGATGGCAAAACCACATGAACAAAACTGTAGACTTTCAGAGCTTGAATACAGCATTGCAGCTAGTGATCATGAAAGGAAAGATCTCTTAAAAATGGCAAGGAACAAGGAAATAAAAAGTCAATAAATGTAAGATGATGCAAAGAAAAACAATATAGGAATAATAGGTGTCAAAAAACAGCAGGTGTCAACACAAATGACACAAAAAGATTATTTGCAGAAAGAGCAGAAAATCTCCCAAGCATCATATAACAATGTGATGTGCAGATAAGTGAGAAATGTAGGACTCCAATTAGACATAACCAAAATAAATCTACACGCAGACACATAATAATTAAGATACCAAAAACTCAGTAAAAGAAAAGTATAATAAAAGCTGTCAGAGGAAAGAAACACATCACCCATAGTAAAAAACCCATCAGAATAATGGTAGATTTCTTAACACAAACCATCAAATCAAGAAAAACTTGGGGGTTGGGGAGATGGCTCAGTAGCATAAGTGCTTGTCTGGCAAGCACAAAGTCCTAAGTTCAATCCCTGATTAAAAAAAAAAGAAAGAAAGAAAGAAAGGAAAAGAAAAACATGAAAGAAAGAAAACAAAACTTGGGATGAATTATTTTAGGTCCTGAAACAAAAAAATTTCCAACCCAGATTGATGTACACTGTAGAAATATCTATCAAATTTAATGGAGAGATAAGATACTTACATGATAAAGAACAACCTAAGAAATTTATGACTACCAAACCAACCCTAAGAGAGTGCTGACAGATATTCTAGAAAGAGAAAAAAATGACCACAACTACAAAAACAATAGAAAAGAACCATCAAGTAGAGCAAGTAATTAGGCAGAGGGGAAACATAGGTAACCTACAGAAGGAAAACAACATAATAAAGATAGGCCAATACAGATCAG
Source organism: Octomys mimax (assembly GCA_002564305.1). NCBI lineage: Eukaryota > Metazoa > Chordata > Mammalia > Rodentia > Octodontidae > Octomys > Octomys mimax. The sequence goes on from NDGM011224985.1 coordinate 8,270, forward strand.
TTACAGCCATCAATGTAAAAGGCCTTAACTCACCAATCAAACGAAGCAGACTGGCTGAGTGGAAAATGAAACAAAATTCAACAGTATTCTGTATACAAGAAACACTTTTAACTTAAACAGAAATTCATAGACTGAAAGTGAGAGGATGGGAAACATTATTCCACATGACAGGAACCCAGAAAAAAATGTGGGTAGCTATCCTGGTATTTGACAATGTGAACTTCAAACCAAAAAATGATCAAAACAGATTAAAGAAGATCACTGCATACTTGTTAGGGGAAAACTGCAAAAGAGGAAGAGATAACAGACATAAATATATATTCACTCAATGTAGAATAAATATATAAATCAAAAGAATAATAACACCAGTGTAATGGGGGGACATTAACACTGTATTGTCACAAAGAGTTAGATGAACTAGGAAAAAAAAACCAAAAAACAGCAAAGAAAGCTAAACCAAACTTGTGAGGAAATGTACTTAGTAGACCTTCACAGATTATTCCACCTAAAAACAGGATATACATTCTTCTCAGCTGCACACAGGATGTTCTCCAAAATATACCATATACTAGCACACAGAACATGCTTAAATAAATGCAAAGTAAGTGAAATTATGCCATGCATATTATTTGGCCATAATGCAATGAAACTGGAAATTATTGAAAAAAATCACAAAAAGTTCATAAACACATGGAAATTAAATAACACCCTATTCAACAATCAATGGCTCACATAGGAAACTAAACAATATTTACAATCAAATGAAAATATAGATACAACTCACAGGAATCTTTGAGATGCAATGAGAGCACTCATAGAAGGAAAATTTATATTGGTGAATTCTCACATCAGGAAAGCAGAACAAGCCCAAATAAATAAGCTTATGCTGCACCTGAAGCTTCTAGGAAAAGAACAAGTCAAGCCCAAAGTCCAAAGAAGGCTGAAAATAGATCAGGGAAGAAATTAATGAAATTGAGTCTAAGAAAATACTACAAAGAATTAATGAATTAAAGAATTGGTTTTTTTGAAATGATAAATAAAATCAATAAATCCCTAGCCAACCTTATGTAAAAAAGAAAAAAAAATCAAATTTATGCTATCAGGAATGAAAAGCATGAGAATCAGTATAGATCCTACAGAAATTCAGAAGATCTTCAATACCTATGGCAAAAATCTTCACTCTCACAGGATGGAAAACAGAGAAGAAGAATTGGATAGATTTCTAGATATATATGAGTTACCAAAGCAGAATCAAAAAGGTATAAAATTTCTGAATAACCCAGTATCAGTCAATGAAATAAAAAATGTAATTAAAATGTACCATCAATGAAAAGCCCAGTTCCTGATACACATCTCAATGCTATAAGATATTTACAGAAAATTTAACAATAATTCTTAAATTCTATAATGAAATTGAAAAGGAAGCAACTTGCTCACATTAATTCCTGGTCAAGTATTATCCTGATTCCCAAGTCAGAGAAAGAAACAACCAAAAAAAGAGAACTACAGGCCAATCTCCCTAATGAACATGGTTGCAAAAATCCTCACTATAATATTAGCCAATAGCATGGAGCAAATCATCAAGAAGTTTATACACCATAACCAAGTGGGATTCATTCCAGAAATGTAACAATGGTTCAATACATGCAAATCAGTAAATGTAAAACAACATCAACAGAGTCAAAGACAAAAATTACATGATCAGCAGATGCAGAAAAAGATTTTGATGAAGTCCAATGCTCATTCATAATTAAAAACTCTACATAAAATCAGAACAGATGATCTATATCTCAACTTGATAAAAGCCATCTATAACAAACCCACAACCAATAACATACTAAATGGACAGTTCAAAGCCTTCACTTTAAAATCAGGAACTAGAGAAGGATGGCTATTGTCACCATTCCTATTCCATATAGTCCTGGAAACATTAGGACAATTAGACTAAAAAGACAAATAAAAGGAATAAGAATTAGAAAAGAAGAAGTAAAATTATTATTATTTGCAGATACCATGATACTCTACATAGGAGACTGCAAAAACTCCACCAAGAGACTTGTAAATTTAATAACCAAATTCAGTAGCATAGCTTGATACAGTCAACACTCAAAAATCAATAGCATTTATGTACACAAACAACAAACACACAGGAAAATTAGAAAGCCACATCTTTCATAATTAAATCTCCAAAATGAAATATTTAGGAATCACTCTATCAAAGGAAGTAAAAGATCTTTACATTGAAAATTACAGTACTGTGAAAAAAGTCAAAGAAGATTTTTAAAAGTGGATTGATATTCCTTTCTTGTAGAGAACCAACACTGTAAAAATGGCCATATTCCTAAAATTATTTTGGGATTCAGTGCAATCCCAATTAAAACACCATTAGTATACCACATAAAATTAGATAAAAAGTTCCTAAAATTCAGTTTGAACCAAAAGTGACATAGAATAGTAAAAGCAATCCTGGGCAGTAAAGGCAAACCAGAAGGCATCATAATTTCTGACTTGAAATTATACTACAAAATTACTTTGACAAAGACAGCATGGTACTGGCAAAAAAAAAAAAATCAGATCTGAGGATCAATGAAAGAGATTAGAAAATAAAGATACAACTGCAAACACACTCATCCAAATTATCTTTGACAAAGGGGCCAAACATGTTTACTGGAGGAAAGATGGCCTCTTTAATAAGTGGTGCTGGACAACCTAGCTTTCCCCATGATGAAGGCTAAAATTAGACCCATGTCTACTACCATACCCTCATAGTCAAAATTAATTAAAGATTTAAATATTGAAACAGAAAGACTAAATCTACTAAAAGAGAAAGTAGGTAGAAATTTTGAAGACATAGAGGTAGGAAAAGAGTTCATGTACAAAAACCAAACTGCCTGGGAAATACTTCAAATAATCAACAACTGGGATGTCATCCTGTTATTATTTATTTGTTTATTTTTTGGTGGAACTGGAGATTGAACTCAGACCCTTGTGCTTGCCAAGAAAGCTCTTATTCTACTGAGCCATCTCCCCAGCCCCTGTCATCTTTTTAAAAACGTTTCTGCAGCAAAAGAAATCACTAACAGAGTAAAAAGAAAAGTCACCAATGGGAAAAATTTTAGCTGACTGTCCCTCAGACAAAGGACTTCTATCTGGAACATACAAAGAATTAAAAATGTCAGGCCCCCCAAAATCCAATAATCCACTACAACAGTGCATCTGAGAGGAATACACACTTTTTTGATGAAGACAGACGAATGGCAAATAAGTATGTGAACAATGTTTAGCATCATTGATCATTCAAGAAATGCAGATTAAAATAACCTTGATATTCCATCTCACCCACCAAAAGAATGACTATCATGAAAGAGTTGACCAATAACAAATGCTGAAAGAACTGTAGGCAAAAAAAAAGAACCCCTTTTCACTGTTGGTGGGAGTGTAGTGTTACAACCACTATGGAAATCAGTTTGGATATTAAAAATAAAATAAAATAAAAACTAGGTTCTATTCAATCCAGCTATTTCCCTCCTGGGTATTTTTTTCCAGAAAAAACTGGTAACATCATGCTACAGCAATATATGTGCACCCATGTTTATAGCAGAGCAATTTATCACAGCTAAATCTTGGAAATAACCCAAATGCCCATCAATTGAGGATTAGATAAAAAAAAGATGTGGTATTTTTATACAATTGAATATTATTAAGCTATGAAAAAGATAAACTCAAGACTTTCATAGGTAAATGGATGCAACTAGAAACCATATTCATAATTGAAATAAATCAGACCCATTTTTGTAAGCATTGTATTGTCTCTTTAGTGTAAGAACCTGAAAGAGTAAATAGGATCTGAAAGTTCTATTGGATACTATGCAAGGGAAAGGAATTGTTCTTATGACATTTCATTCTTCTTTATACCTGAGATTTATAGAGAGGAACAGCTGAGATGAGGTAAAGCAGAAAAGAAACAAAGGTAAAATATATATGTATAATATAAGATAGCTTGTGCCATTGTGCTGCTGATTTCCGCTGGCTTATTGAAAGGAGCAATTAATGCTTTTTTTTTCCTCTTTTTCCTTTTTTTTTTTTTTTTTTTTTTTTTTTTGGTACCATGGATATAACTCAGGACCTTACACTTGCCAGCCAGCCACTTATGCATCCTAACTATATCCACAACCCTTCCTTTTCAATTTCTTAGGCTTTTTTAGGCCAATCTTATAGGCTTTTATCTATTATTTTGAATAACTAATTTGAAGAAGACAGTATGCAATATAACAATCATTGTTGAATTTCTGTCATTTTGTTTAGTGAAATTCTATATCATTTCTAATATCTTTTTTTCACTATTTTTTGTATTCTCTTTAAAATAAAAACAAACAGAAATGTAATTTTAAGACACATAAGTGACAGGCATAAAAAGGATTTTTAGGCAAATTCTTCTTTAAAAAAATCATAAAGTATATACACTCAAAGAGAATATGGTTGGGCCGCTAGAGAGGTATTTTTTTTACATGGAATAAGGTACATTTGAAATGCATTTAAGATGGTCTTGGATGTGTATTTTTACTGTCGATTTTCTTTATTCTTCTCATAGGCTATGTTAAGTGCAAACCATTTATGTTGGTTTGAAGCAGAGATATACTGCCCCCTTAACAGTGCACTTTCTTTTTTATATAATTTTTAAATTGGTATATGGTTGCAATACATAATGGTTGCCTTTGTTTTGGAGAATTAGTACCTATATATAACATAACTTGGCCATTTTGATTCCTTTAACCTCTTTCTCTTCCCCCTTCTTCCTTCCCTTATCTACATCTCCAAGAACTGCGCCTTATTATTTCCTATTATTTCTCCTTCAATTTATTCTTTTATTTAGTCTTATTTTAAGTTTTTCATATAATATAATCCAGTTAGCATTTAACTTTCTATGTCTACCTTATTTGACTGAATTTTATGGTCTTGGTCCAATCCATTTTCCTACATATGACATTTCATTCTTCTTTATAGCTGAATATGTGTATATGTCACATCTTCTTTATCCATTTTTCTATGACTTCATTCCTTCCCAGCAATGGCTCAATCAAAAAAAATTATAAAAGAACTGAATGCACAATCTTCAAAGTAAGAAGTGCAAATAGCCAAGAAGTGTAAGAAAATTGTTTATCAACTTTAGCTGTGAGGGAAATGAAAATCAAAATGACTCTGAGATTCCTTCTTAACCCAGTCAAAATCACTCTCATGAAAAATACAAAAATCAACAGATTATGGCAACATTATAGGGAATAAAAGGAATCTTTCTACATTATTGTTGGGAATATAAACTAGTACAATCACTATGGAAATCAGTATGGAGATTCTATTTTTCTATTAAAAATAAAAATTCCATTTGACCCAATCATACCTATCCTTGCTTTACTTCCCCAAAATGTAAATACCTCATACTGCTATGCTGCTATAAACATGTATATCACTATAGTAATATGTACATATACATGTTTATAGCAGCATAGTTCACATAGTGTGTTTTCTACAAGATGGAAGTAAAAGTTTATGGAATTTGTGAATCTCAAGAAAGTGTGGGCTCAATTTACAGGTCAAAGGTGATGCCCCTTCCCCCTGCTTCAACAGGTGAAGAGTGAAGATGGTCTATTTACAGGTGAAAAGCACAGAATCTCAATTTACAGATTTATTGCACTGTAACACTCTTAGGATTTTTTTGGTGAGAATATGCTAGAAAAGGAAAAGATCTGAGCAACTTTTGTGTCCTACTGCTACAGTTTTATTAAAAGTGCTTCAGTAGTTCATATCTTCATGTTCTCTGAAGCATCATGTGCTCAAAGGTGAAACTTCTGGGTGGCTATTGGATTGGAAGTGTGATTCTCATCAGTGTAGGAGGGTTGGACAACTTGGGTCACGAGGGATATGGCACATAAGCATCTGCCTCCGTCTCTCTTCCCTTGATTGTTCTTTCCTCCCTCTTTTTCTTCTGCCATGCTGCCCTGCCTTGGAACCAGTGGATAATGGACCAAAAGCTTTATAACCTTACTCCAAATTAAGTTTCTACCTTAAAAACTTAGCAGTTGGATATTGTGTTTCAACGAAGAGAAAGTAGTTAAGACAAGTACTATTTTAAAATTAGTATTAGAAAATCATCCTATACACTGTATGATTTTCCTTGTCTATTTTCTACGTATCTTTATTTTTTATATTTTATCTCAATAGGACTTAAGCCCATCCTGGCTCTGCTATACTCAGAAATAATCTTTCTGGTTACTTCTTCTCAGTTCTGGCAAGGTCTCTCCACCCAAAATGAGTACAGTCTGTTCAGGATAACACAGCGATGATTTCCAGTCTTGATCAAACAGTATCACTAAGGTCACATGTCATCATTCCCAGGCCTGAGCACTGGAAATTCTGTAGTAACTGTCTCTTTTTGGAAAACTCAAAAGTACTGTTGTTATTGGCATTGTTATTAATAATCGTGGTAGGTTAGCTAATGGTTATCTTGTAATACTCAGCTGAACTAAATCAGTGTGGTTCAAGACTCACCTGAGAATTGTTGCTGACAACATAAAAGCAGAACTGGAGGGAGAGATGGTGTGCTATTGATTCTCCTGAAGAAACTTATGAAACTGGTTTTCCTGTTACGAATTCAACTGTTCTCATCTTCAGAGAAGCTTGGGTATTGTCTGTTGCTGAGGATGGTTGTGGATCTTTTGGTGGGAGTTCTAGTCCTTACATTGAATGTCACCTCCTGGCTCCAGTGAAGATCCCTCAGCCTAGTGGAATGTATCTTCACCATACTGGCACAGACTTTCTAAACCACCACTGGCATTTGGGCCTTCGCAGTGCAGATCCTTGATATAGATATGCATGAAACATTGTCATGGGCTCTATGCCTCCAGGTGGACTTGTGGAGAACATTGTCTTGTTCTGTAGAACTTCAACAGGGCTTATGCAGCACACTGCCATGGGGTCCAGACCCTCAGCTGGATTCTTTGGGTCTCTAGTGCGTGGACAGATCTCCCACATTCTTTTCACATTTGACTTTTGGGGTGAACATTGTAAAATAATCCTATACACTGTATTAAATCTTTCCCCATTTAATCCCTGACTACAACAGTATTATTAATAATGATCATGATGAAAGAGCCAAAATAATAATAATAATCATGCTACTCTCAGTATAGGAGTTTACGAGTCGGGCTGATCAGTATTCAAATATTAGCTTCACCAGTAATTCACTACCAGATTAAGGAAATTTTTCATTCATTAAGTCTGCTCCTTCATCTGCACTTCGAGAAAAATTACTCCTTACTTTTCAGAGCATTTGTCCATTGTATTATAAAATTAAAGTAAAGTTTGAGAGCTTATGTATAGCATACAGGCACTAAGTTATTGGTCTATATTATCATTTCTAATGCTCATGTAACAATCTTTGGATCATTTTTAAAAATAGAATTTTTTTAGTAAGTTTGTATGTTTATGATTAAAATTAGGAAACAAAGTGTCCTCTGCTGAGTGATTTTAGGCAAACTAAAGTTAGGAAATAGATATATGCTCCACAGAGATTCCTAAGAAAACTCATAATGGCCATAAGGGTAATGGTGAAGGTCTCTTTTATCTTCCATCCTTCAGACTGATGTTGGATATAGTCTATCCTGTTTAAAAAATAAAAACCTCCTTTATTTTGCACCAAAAGAATTGAAAATAGTACCTTTTGATTGGTCCTAGGTACAGGGACTGGAAACTGTTTATCTATGCATATATCCTGGATCTCTGATTTACAGATCATGCCTCTTGCCCAACAATTTGGCCATGCCCTTCTGCCTCTGTTCCCCCTGAAAGACATAAATCCCTAAAATTCTTTACAGGAAGCTGAGTATGTGGTGATTTCTGTCTTTGTGTAACTACTTCCAGGTGGAAAGGGCTATAGGCCCAACTGACTGGTGATACTGTAGCTCACTTGCTTGACTCCAAAAAATCTGTCAGAAGGCAAGAAATGAATTAGTTGCCTATATGTGAAAAAACGTTGTTACCTTTTCAATGGAAGAAAGTTTGAGGATTTGTTAGGAGAGTCATGGGCTATAGTCAGGACTTTGACTATGTGAAGCTTTGAATGGATAAACTTTAAAAAATAGGATCTTGCTATATAGAGAGGATGAATAGCTTATCTAAAATTATGTAGATAGTTTGTGCTGAGGTTTGGATTTGAAATCCAAGACTTATTAATTTATTGCAAATTATTGTGATAAAAAAGAGACAATGTCTATAAAGCTGTTGTCATATTGCCTTGTATACATTTGGTTCTCTTTTAGTATCTATAACTTAATAGCATTTTGAATTTCTAAAGAGCCACATAAATGCAAATAATAGTCATCTTAAGTATTTTTCTCACCCTTTAGGAATCCTTGAAAGGCTATGCTTTCAAGAGAAGAAAGTAAGATTTAGTATTTACTGAATTACCTTGAGCAAGTTAGACAACTACATTTGATGATCTTGGCTCCTGTTGATTTATTTTAGGTGCACTGAATTATTTAACCAGAATGTCTACCATGATCACATTGATCAGAGAAGTAAGTGCCAAGTACAGCTTCTCACTTGTGCTAGCTGTGGGTCAGGCTCATCTTAGAGGAGAGTCAGCTTTCCTTGACAGAGAATCTCCTCATACAATTTGCATTAGAAATGAATGTGAGGAGGAAGGGGTGTTATTATCCCTAAGGTTTTATTCTAAAATCTTCAGAAGTCTCTTCAGGAAAGAATTTTCTCTCACATAACATATAACCAGTCCCTTGTCCAAGAGTAGTGCTTGTACACAATATCCCAGACAGTAGTTACCTGAGCTCAACAGCCCAGAACACTGCCACCCCTTACCCCTTCAAGCACTGAGAAGTCATTGCTACCACAGCAGTCTATTCCAACCTGGGCCAGCTCACACAACATATTTTTTTACATGGAATCAGCGATGAAATTATTGATAGGGTTTCAAAATATACAAGTAAAGAGTCAAAGACAGACACAGAGCAGTTAAAAATAAAGGCAAGGTATAGAGTTTTTGTTTAGTTGGTTTTTGCCTTCTGATTGTGATAGAGTTGTCAATGTAGGAGGTGAGGCAAGGGAATAACAAGATCACACATAGTTTATATTTAGTGTGCTTGGGTAATTATGTAGAGGGTGGGTTAGAGGCCCAAGAGTATTATTAGTTAGCTCTCTAACAGCTAGGCACTTTTATAATAGAGATAGAAGATTTGTGAAACTTAAGAAATATATGGGAGTTAAATTTACAGAAGTTATGATCTAGGAAATCACACATAGTTGTGTTGTACTTTAGGAAAATGTAAGATCAAAAATTTTTGCTACATTTCCGCCTTGTTTGAACTGGTGGATAATAGATAAAGGCACCAAAAGAAGATCATGGGGACTGTGTTAAGTTCAGCTAGCATGTTTAGCATCCAGAAATATTTGGCAAATGAGTATGTGTGTGTGTGTTTCTACAGGTGTTAAGTCTTGACAGAAAGAACTTCCAAGCAATTCATTAGTACTAGAAGTCAGGTAGATTATGACCCAGTGCTGCTTCTCCTTTCTGCCTTTTACTACTGTCTGGGTTGAGGAATCATGGGAGAAGAGATGGTAGGGTCTGAGGTGAGGCTTGCCACATTTAGGCTGAGGCTCATCTTGTATCCCAAGAAAGACTTTACAGTGAGGTATATAGTTAGCTTTTTCATATCTTTCATTGGTATGAAAAGACCTGGGGATGACTTCAGGTGTGAATCCTAGTTCAAGATCAGAAAACCCCCTCCTAGAAGGATGCTAAGACTTCTTGTGTCCTCAGTGTTCTGTCATAAGTGGCTCAGAAACAGGGCACAGCTCATCTACCAGGAGCATGCTGCAATTTCTTGCAATCAGGGCTGGGTCAAGCAGGAGTTAGTAATTTTTGCCTGTCCCTAATATCGTATTTGGTCACTTAATCCTAGGTTTCTGCCTAGTTAGCCTGGCTTTGAGGCAAATACATCTCCTCAGTTTGCCAAGTAGTAAAAGATAAATTGTGTAGCATTGTTAGAGGGAAATGAAATAGTAAAGAAAGCTAAATAGTCTTTTTGTAGGTTCTTCTCAGATTCCTTGGTTTCTAAATCATTGTGGTTTTCTGGGCTCTGAAATATCACTGACTGAAAGAATTATTGGAAATTTCCTCAGTTAGTGCTGTCTTGTCCCCCTCTGCTTCCTCACTGTAATTTGTTGTATATCTAGCAGTTCATTCATTTTATCTTTTGAATCATTCACTCAATATATACATTGAACACATATTATGTGCCAATTACTATACTCAGAGGAAGCAGTTGTGAGAAAAAGAGGCATGCTCTCTGTCCTCCTGAAATTTAAAGTTGAGTTTTAAGGTAGAAAGCCAGAGTGAGTGGCAGATACTAAAGGAACTCATTAGGATTCTTCTGGAAGCAGATAAAGGTAAGGAAAATGTGAATAGGAACTTTGTATCCATTAAATGGATGCCAGGTGCTTGAAGTAATTTTCTTGCATTATCCTGTTTAAACTCTCAATAGCTCCATGAGGTAATGCTATCCTACATTAAAATGAAAGATCTGAGGTTTAAACAATTAGGCAATTTTCAATATTACATAGTTACTGAGTACTGATGTAACCCAGGCCTGTTGAACACCAAACACCATGATGTGTCCATTGTTACGCTGTTCTAAATTTGAATTTATAGGCACTGGATTTAGAGGACTGGATTGACTGGATCTACTATGTACTTAAAATAGGGTTTTATCACTTGCCTTTCAGGAATATATTTTATTCACTATTAAATTCCCACTTTTATGTCTGGATTTTGCTGGGAAAGGATTTTTAGCTTCCAGTAGACTTTCAGATGTGACTATTATCAGTTCTGATCAAAGACTCATTACCTTATACCCTATTCTAAACAAATTCTTCTCCTTATATGTCCACATCTATGGTGGATATTCATCATTGAAGGAGTAATATAATATTTTGGAAAAATCTTTACCCTCTTAGGCAGTAGCTCATGGTGTCTTAAGATTTAAATACAGGGGCTGGGGAGATGGCTCAGTAGAATAAGCACTTCCCAGGCAAGTGCAAGGGCCTGGGTTCAATCCCCAGTTCCGAAAAAAACAAAGATTTAAATACAAAGTGCATAGCAAAGATTGATGTACTGAGGCTCAATTCTCAATGCAGCCATGGTGTTCATGTAGGCAGCACATGTACTCAGTGCAGCATTGTTCAGAAGTAAAGCCTAGACAAGTGATTGGATCACAAGGGTGCTAACGTTGTCAATGGATCAACCTCTGGGTGTGCTCCTATCTGAATGGGCTATTAGGAACAGAAATGCAGTACAGGGAAGTAGGTTTCTAGGGAAAGGGCTGTGAAAGGTTTATCCTAGCCCCAGCAAGCAATTTCTTCTGTCTCTAGCTCTCCACTACACTGTGCTTCCTGTATGCCAGGAACAGGGCAGCCTTCCCCCACCACACCATTGTGCCTTGGAGTCTTTTAATCATGGACTAAAGTCTCTCAAACTGTGAGCCAAAATAAGCATTTTCTCTTTTATGTTGTGTACATAAATATTTTATCCCAGAAAAAGAAAAATTAATACCATGTATGATTTTTAAAACTGTAAAACCTGGATGTGGTGGTATATGCCTATAATTCTATCACTCAGGAGGCTGAGGCAAGAGGATTGGTGTAAGTTCATGGCCCAGTCTGGACTAGCCAGTGAGTGCAAGTCCAACTTCAATTATAATTACATAGAAATATCAGGTCTCAAGAAACAAAGCAAAACTAAAAATGCATTGAATGTTTAAATTTACAACAAAATATTACAGTAAAAGACATTGCTAATTACTCTCCCTCAAGACCCTCCTCCTCACTTTGAACACACATATGTCATTGTTTCCTAGAAGTCTCACAGTGCCAGATCCTGTAAGATGGATATGCAAATATCATAGCTTTATTGCACAATACATGCCTTAAGGGCTAATGAGATAGCTCAGTGGACTAAGCACAGGGACAGGGCTCCATCCCAAGCACCACATGCAGTGGCAGCCTCACCCCTGAGGCTCACTAAGCTAGCCACTGAGACCAGGTGTGGTGGCACATACCTGTAATCCCAGAGCTGGGGAGGCTGAAAGCCAGAGGATCACTATGAGTCCAAGCTGTGTAGTGAAACCCTGTACCAAAAACATTAAAAAAAATACCTTTAATGTTTGGTCAAGAAGGTATGACTCAAGTATACAGTTTTAAAATATTTAAATTAAAGACATTTTAATTAAAAGTTGCATTATGGTAAAAGATACATTGGCATATGAACACCCTAAAAACTCAAAATACCCTTGCTACAAACATTTTTGTTATCCCATCATTGTTACCAATGTATCTTTTACTATAATTTGATTTTTTACAAATTTAGACAGTCATGGCCTTTCTGTCTGTCTTTTTTCTTTTTTCCTTCCTTCCTTCCTTTCTTTTTTCCTTCCTTTCTTTCTTCCTTCCTTCATTCCTTCATTTCTTTTTTTCTGGTACCATAAACTTAAAGGCCTTTTAGTCCACATGATTTTTTTTGGTGCCAGGGATTAAACACATGATCTTGCACTTGTCAGGAAGACACTTACGCTGCTGAACTATCTCCCTGGCCGTGGTCATGGTATTTTTTGATCACCTCATATATGACAGCATTTGCAGTCCCATTACTAATTTGCAATGTTAACTTACAAAAACCTCTTTCTCACTGAGCCTCACCTTCCAAGCTTCTGAGTGCAGGTGAGGGCTCAAGGTCAGTGTTTCTCAGTTGGGCCACAGAGTATATTTCGCATGTCAAGTACTTATTGGGGTCCAAGTGGCAGTGTATACAATGACAGGTATTAAGACCAAGGGTGCAGCTAGAAGGGCAGATTCCTGCTGCCAGGACCCACTGAGTGCCTATTTCTAAACACTGTAGATCCTAAATAATTCTCTCAGATCCTGTAACCTTAGATGGATGGCCTTCAAGGTCACACCCAACAATATTCCAGTGAGAAGATATACCTCTTGATGCTGGGTCCTGTTACCTGTATCTTTAACATGAGTGTGTTCCTAGCTAAAATGTGCTTTCTCCCTCTTGCAATGTCAAAATGCTTAAGCTCTCAAGTGACTGAATCAGCACTAAATATTTAATGCACAAAGTCTGCCTTCCCAGGGCCTTTGATCTGAAACTTCTTAAAAACATCTTAAAAGCCCTTCAGAAACTGGTTAGTATTTCATTACAGTCACTTAAAATAGATTTATTTTATCAAAACATCCTGTCAGAAACCCAGAAGGTGGGATGAGTAACCCCAAGCAGTTCTGACAGAACTGCCTCCCAGTATTAGATACCAGCATGTTTCTAGGAAGCCCCGCCTGCATGCTGAGGGATGCAGCTGTCACAGGCATCTCCACTGTGGCTCTAGAACAGTGAGCAAAAGAGGTAGCAATTCTTGTCAGCAGCCATGGGGAACTGCATTAATAACACCCCTGTAATGAGAGTGAACATTTATTGAGAGTTGTGAGACCTTTACCTGAAAGTCTTTCTCATTAACTTTTATAGAATCTTCTTGACACCTCTATGAGGAAAGTGATGGTATCTGTTCTATGCATTGGGAAACTGAGGCTCACGGGTTTGCTTAAGACACATTGGCATTAATTCCCCTTAAAATACTTTCTCTCTCTTTAAACATACTTTCCCTATCATTCTTTTCATTTTATGAAGCTATCGTGGAAGTCCTCTTTTTTATATCTCTATGAATTGTAATAAATCTATAATGGATACTGCTGATGAACACCATCCAATGGAATGTCACTTTAATAGAGACAATATGGTAGGTCCTCATCACCTTTCTCACCATATCTGGCAGCATGCAAGTTCCAGCTCTTCTCCATAGTAAAATTAATCATGAAAGGTGAACATATTGAATAAGTTCAGGACAAAAAGCAACCAAATAATGGCTTACCTTTACAGAACATTTACAGTTTTCAGGTCCTACTCTATCCATTTTACTTTTATTAAGTCATTTAATTCTAAAAACCCACTGAGGTAAATAATACTTGTAGGCCTAACATTTTACAAAAAGGGACACTGAGGCATAATAGGATTAAAGTTAAGTGACAGAGCTAGGATTGGAAGCCAAGCTACTCAGATCTAAGCCAATTTGGCTCCAAAGCCTATATTCGTTATCATAATCTTATACTAGCTCTTAGTGTAACTCATTTATCTTGGACTTGATGCTATTTCTTCTACTTGGAATGACTTTTCTCATTAGTCTGTTAGACTAATGAGAAAATATAGACTTCAGGAAGCTGTTTGTAGTCAGTCTCCCCAAAATAGATCATTCTTAGTGGGGAAGATTTATTCTGATTCCAATTTTAAAATATTTCTTCAGCTCAATTCAGCACTAAGTTGTGCACATAGAACCTGAGAAAAAGAAAGGGATGGGATTAAATAAGGAAAACCACTTCTTCGGGGTTATGCTAATCATATTCCTGTTTTTAGACAAAATGCCCAACACATGTAACTTAAAGGAGGAAAGATTTACTTTCGATCATGATTTCAGAGAGTTCAGTCCATGCTAAAGTGGCTCTGAGGCAGAGGAAATCTGCTGGCTTCATAGCTGCCAGGAAACAGAGAGAAAAGAAAGAACTCAGGATGACAGAAATCCCTCAAAACACCTACCCTGTCAGCCCACTTGCTCAAATTGTGCCTTTCTTCTTAACAGGGTATTCAACTATAAACTCATCATTGAATAAATCCTCCAATAGCACTCCCATGATGTTATCATCCCCTGATAACCCCATCCTGAACACATGAGACTTTTGGAGGACATTTTGCATCCAGACCAAAATAGAGGCCTTATACTGTGGTAGAGAAAGACAAAACTTCTAATGCCTTTAGTCTTGTCCACATTTATGAGTAATTAGGATGACATAATATAGAAGAGAGTCAGAGATGGTTTACTGGAGAATGTAGGTCTTCAGTTAAATTTTAAAGAATGATGGGATCATCCACATTTTAAATTATGAGAGACATAGAGCCATATATTTCAAAGCTGTGAAATATACTCAGAAGCTTAAGGGTGTTGTCCGCATTTTTACAGCTTTGAAAATGGTAAGGCCTGGTGCTCTTTCTCCCAGCTTCATGCTCTGTGCTGCTTCCTATGGAAGTGATGATGACATGGCTGAGTGGCTTGAAGAGCTTCCCAGAATGGTGGGAGTTGGGAGCAGCATATGGAACACAGCAGAGGTAAGAGGAGGCACAGCATATGGTACGGATAGTGAACCACAGAAACTCAGAAGTTGAACTTACTTTCTAAATGAGATGGAGCCTATAATGTCTTAAAATTAGATTGTTGCCCAGGTACTATAAAAATCACCTCCCTTTCAACTTTGTACAATGAAGGGCTCTTCCATAAGTTTCTATTTTGCTATTGTTTTCTGGATTATCAAGACCATTAGTGCCCATTAGAGAAGGTTTGCTTTTGCAGTAACCAGATTTTCATTAGAACTTGAGCATTGTTCAGTGTCATTAAGTGCTCTGTAATGAACCAGGATAGCAAAAAGGAAACAAAGATTGTTGCAATCACATTCTGTGGAGGTTTCCTTGATACCTCCAGGATACCACAGTGAAGTCATACTCACAAAAGTATGTCAGCTACAAATAATTATTTGTATGGTTTTTTGTTGTTTTTGTTCTTGTTCTTGTTTTTTTCTGTACTCATCACTTTCTCCACCTCAGTCATAACTCCTGGACTCTTTACTCAAAGACTTGCATTGGAGCTCAGAACAAATGCTAAAACTGAAACATCAGATGAGATGGTGGGACTTCTGGGACAGGCGAGGAATGGTTCCCAATAATGGGTAACATGGCATCTTCTCAGTAGCACTCAAAATTATAACAGCCTTGAGAACCCTCTCTTCAAGTATAATCTGATTTTCTAGAGTTGTTGATTTGGTTTATCCTATAAGAATGAGTTGAAATCCATCAGCTTTCACTTCCCATCTTACAAGAACTAAATACTCTTACATTAATCATCTAGCACAACAAATAGTACATAGGAGACTCCTAGGATGTATTTATTCTCCCTGTAGCATAACAGCTTTCCCTTAGAATTGTGTCTTCTGGTCTTTATCTCCCTTGTTATTTTCTCTCCCTGTCTATCTCTGTCTTTGTGTGTATGTGCTTCTATTTCCCCTATACTAGTGCCTCATTAGTGGAAAAGGTAGCTTGGCTGAACTCAGGCCTCTGCTATCTGTATCATCTGTATCATTCTTGCAAAAATCAAGAAAATTATGTTCTGAATGTCCTCCATTCTAAGATCATCTGCTTGAATTATATCATTGCATTAAAGAGTCACTTTCTAACTTGAAATTTAATTTCAGTGGGAATTCAGTGTCTAAATCTATGCAACTTTTAATTTTCTGTTTTTAATACATGGTTTGCATTTATCAATAGATGGATAATATGCTTTTTCAGATGAAATATTCCTGGCTCCTTTTTTAGTGCTACTGATGATGGGAAACACAGATTTCCATGTCCGTGACTTGAGTTCAGTTCATAACTCTGCTACACACGTTCTTATTTTACCCCAATATTAACATACAGTGTATTTAGACTGCAAGATGAAAGGCATTGCTTATTAAATGTGTTTCTCCATACTCTCTTCAGTTTTATTTACTTTCTTCTCCATCAGCATATTATATTCCATTCATACTAAATGTTTCACTGTGCTCCAAGTATAGCACATGTATGCAGTACATACGCATATATTTAACTGCCACCTGCCTTTTCTCAGGTCACCCACCTTAAGAACACCTCCTTATAGAAAGATGCAGATACATGTCTCCTGTAGTTGAAGGCTTTATTAACCATGCAGGCAGATTTAAGCCTTCCTTCCCTTTGGTTTCCCTCTAAGCTTTATGATTCCCTCTAAAACCAGTGTTTTGTGCAAAATGACACCTTTTCCCCTCTCTTTTAGTAGGGCTCTGATTGAGCCCTATGAGCAATATTTCATAGATGAAATATTGCCTGTAAATGTGTGGAATGACATATTAGGGACCATGGTTCATACATAGAACACCTGGTATGGGCTACTCTATGAGAGATTATTTTATTTTATTTATATTTATTCAGCCCAGGACCTAATACATGCCATATACACATTCTGTTTCTGAGCAACCCCATTTCTAAAGGTACATTACATGTTATCTCATTTCATTCAGACCATTCAGTCTCTGTCTTATGCTGGAGACTGAATTGGATTAGTAGGCCCTAATCCAATCAAAACTTTGTTCCTCTCTTATGCCCATCATACTTCTAATGCTATAGGGTATCACATTCAGTATTTTTGTTTCTTACTTTCATCTGTTTCCTTACTTTCATTTCTGAGAATGCCATGTATTCAATACTAGAAGCTTCCTGGTGTTTGTATTTGTTCAACTCATGTTTAGAGGTGAAGAAATCTCCAGACACTGTACAATCAGACTTCTGCCAATAAAGCTATCATTCCACATGAAAGATCTAATGTAAGCATATAGATGTTGTACTTAACAACAGAGGGAGATTAAATGGAGGCCAAGCCTTGGAGAAAATGTGGAAATGAGATATTAATCTTTTGGGTTGGTGACAATTAGCACACATTTTAACTGGCAGTAAAAGGAACTCATTAAACTATCCATAGACTCTGTATTCTCCTCAAACTCAATGAAAAGTCAATATCCCCAGGGGAAGCTAAAGAGATGGATGCCTGTCCACATCTGGCACTAAGACCCTGTTAGGGAACCAGGTGATGGATTCTGTTTATGCTACATTACTAAAGAAATTGATGGTCTGGAAGTTTTAAACATAGGCAGAAAGGCAATTATTTCCACAAAATTCAACAGTATACTGGTAGCTAAAAATGGGCTTGGTTTTAACAGGGAAAGAAAGATGTTTAAGATAATAGTTGTATTTGTTTTCAAAGAAAGTCTCCAGTCTAATATGGGAGGCAAGACTTATGTGAATAACTATGAAGAAATGTCACAAAGAGCCATGCCATGATGGAGTCACGCTGTGGGAGCTCATGGAAGGCAAAGTAGTCCTGTCTGAGCAAAAGGGATGTCTGAAAATAAAATCACATTAACATATTAGAGTACAGTGCTTAATGCATAGTAATAGGCAATAAATGTGCATTTTCTCACTTTTCCTCTGTTTTCCCCATATTAAAACTATAAACTCCATTTTTTATAAACTCTATTTTTAATGCTTCACTGACTCACTTTTTGTTTTTCTCATCTCTTTCTTCCATGCTACAGGACAAAACGTGTGCATTTATATTGGGAAATAAGCAAAGAATCACCTTGCTTCAGTTCACAATATGCCTGGGTCAAGTCTTACAGAGGAAGCAGGCCCTAATCCAACCAAACTTTGGCTCACGTGGTCATGCACAAACTTCATAAAGCACCTTCCATACACCTATGCATGTACATTACAAAGGCCTTTTTTTTTCCCTGTAATCCCATATCTTGACTGGAGTGGGAGTTAAACTTTAGATGTCTTCACTGTTCAATACCAAATGGCTTATGGGAGCCCAAGCAGAGTGGTTTAAAATAAGCATTTTAATGTAGAATAAAGGTCAATGTGCTAGAATTTGAAACCATTAATCCTTTTGCTCTTAAGGAAGACTGTACTTTAACAGAATAAATAACAGATTAAATAATAAGCATTCTTGAAATTCCAACAAGAAAAATTACACATTACATTGTGGAGAGTTGAAACCAATGAGACCTTAATGTTCTCTCCCTCATTTTCTCATTTTAAGTTGCCAAGATTTAAAGGTAAAGAGAAATGTTCTTTTAATTTTCTATTGTTTTTAAGGTAGCAAAAATGTTTGAGCCTTTGAAAGTGAAGGGATCAATTATATTGAAAAATAAGCCTTTAATTTTTATGCATAGAATAAATACATCATCAGAGCCCAGAAAGCAGAATCTTTATGTTAATTATTTCAACCTTGAGGGACGGAAATCTCACCAAGGAACAGAGAAAATCAGCGGACAATGAGGGGCAACAAGCTCTGCCCAAGGTCGACACCTCAGGTGACCATTTAAATCCAAATCAAATATTACCTTTTCTGAGAAAGATCTGCTTACTTTTTGGTCAGAATTCATGATACCCCTGCCTCTAAACATTCATAGAATGCTGCTTACATGTCTTCTTTTTCCTGTCCATTTCCATGATTGTTAGCATAGATAATTTGTCCTTACCCATTATAAATAAGGTAAAATTTTTAGTAAAAAATTATATTTATTGTACTCTGTGTTCTAGACATATCACTAAGCACCTGGAGCATAGTACTTAGTGAAATTTTTATGATATCCTATAGAGTCCAGAAAGCTTTCCTATTTTACATAAAAGAAACAGAATCAAGAATGTTGGTTAAATTGCCCCAGGAACCAATAATAGAATAGTTTTTAAAGCCAAATTTTCAATCCGGGTCTATGAAGGACATAATATAGGGATTTTCATGCATCACACACCAGAAGTTTGATGTTTTTTCTTCTCTTTCTTCCATGCTACAGGACAAAACATGTGCATTTATATTGGGAAATAAGCAAAGAATCACCTTGCTTCAGTTCACAATATGCCTGGGT
>NDGM011225006.1:0-10168 GCA_002564305.1 Octomys mimax
ACTCAGACCCTTGTGCTTGCCAGGGAAGCGCTTATTCTACTGAGCCATCTCCCTGGCCCCAAGCAATTTTTTTCTTTTTGGTCTTTTTTTTTTTTCATTTAAATTTTGAAATTGGTTTTATGGTTAGTTCACTGAGACCCCATGGAGGGTAGTTCTTTGAGGTTATTAAACATCTGGGTATTTCATTATTTGTCTGACATGAAGCAATCTGTCTGTCTGTGTCAATTATAATGTAATCTTCACATTCAAACACTCATTAATTTTAGCTCACTTTATCAAAGAAGCATAGCCTTTATCATCTCTTGGCTCATGTAATTAATTTTGCTTTTAGTAATGTTCACATTGATGCCTGTCAGTTTGATGTGATGGAAGTCAGGGCAGGCATTACTGTAACATAGAAATGATACAGTAGGCCAGATCTTGAAAATGATGTTTTACTTAATATTCTACCTAGATTTCCCAGCTGTGAATTGGGTTCTTCAGTTTGATTGTCCAGAGGATGCCAACACATACATTCACAGAGCAGGTAGAACTGCCAGGTAGGAGTTCTGCCTTTTTCTCTTTTTTTTTTCGCTTTTGATACTGTATTATCTAAATAACAAGACTGGTCCTTGAACTTCAGAGAATGAAGAAACTAGGTAAGTGAGTGCTGACTGTTTGGTATTTCGTGGTGTGGATGGATGGCATTGTGACAGCTGCTGTAAATCAGATGGCTGAGACTTGATTCCTGTTGAGAAAAATGCATTGCCCTTATTTTAGAGTCTCATTTTAAATTAAACTTTTCAAACTTTTCATAGAACTCCTTGCTGATTATCATCAAATTGAAGGTTAATGCCCTATTTTCACATGAAGAAACTGAGTTAATACTTTAAAGGATCCAGAACTAGAATTTTTGAGCACAGGTAGTTTGACCCCTCCAGGCTAGATCTTGTGCTCCGATCCCTTGTGGTATAGGCTCCAATAAGAGACAGGGTGGTTTGTAGTCTTGTATTTATTTTTTCCTTCTTCTCTCAGGGGGATTAGAGGCATCAGTGAGGCCCATTCCCATACATTTCCTTTTCTTTTTATGTTGCTCTTTTACACATCCTTAGTAAAAGTACCTTGTAGTTGGTCAAAAACTACAGGGAAGCTATCTAGAAAAGAAGAGAGCAAAGTCAGTTATTTGGAGCTACATGGCATAGTAAAGTAGCATGAAAAGAATCACATGCATGTCAGTAGTATGGAGGTTGAAGTGAGGCTAGAAATGTATGCTGTTGGGGCCGGGGAGATAGCTGAGTAGAATAAGCGCTTGCTTGGCAAGTGCAAGGGCCTGAGTTCAATCCCCAGTTCCGCAAAAAAAAAAAAAGTATCTTGGTAATAGACATGTAAATGATTAACGGCTTTCATAATAGCATTTAGTGATGCTTACTAAAAGCCATAGAATACTTTATTTCTTAGTAATTCTGCATCTAGAAATTGATCTTAAGAAAACAAGTGAGTACAATCTGCCTGCCTGCCTGCCTGCCTGCCTGCCTGCCTGCCTGCCTGCCTGCCTTCCTTCCTTCCTTCCTTCCTTCCTTCCTTCCTTCCTTCCTTCCTTCCTTTTGTTTTGAGACAGGGTCTTGCTATGTAGTTCAGGGTGGCCTTGAACTTAGTATGGAGCCCAGGCTGGCCTCGAACTCAAGGTCCTGCTTCATGCACCCAAGTGCTGGGATTCCAAGTGTGTGCCACTATATCTGGCTACAACTTTAATAACTGTATGTTTCTTCTCTTTGTAATGGGTAATAATCAGAAGCAACATAAATATTAATCACAATGAGGTTATGTTTAATTACGATTAGCCACAAATGGGCTATTTGATTTTGTATTTTCTTCCCATTTTCCTTGTCATCAAAACTAGATGATGGGTGTTACTGTGGATCTTTCTGTTAGTCTAACTGGACTAGCAGATGCTTATGATTTCAAGTCAAGACCTCTTAAGCCTTTCCCAGGGAAGAGAGGTTCCTTTAGGTCCGAGGTCCTCATCTAAATAGAAACTGCTTTCTGAAGAGTTGTTCTGCCTGCTGCCTTGTGCCTGCTTCATGGATGAAAGTGTCTTGTATCTTGATTTTCTAGGAAGTCCCTTTGGGGTTCATTTTTATTATTATTTTTCTTTTGGTCTAGGTTTTAGATGACTTTGAAGAAGAAAATAAAAAATTACGTATATTTGTGTATAGTAATTTATGTTTATTCCAACTGAAATGGAAATTTTTCTTGTTCTTTTAGAGCCTGGCTAATAAGCTCCTCTTTGGTATTTTCTAATTTAAATATATATATATATATATATATATTTACTTATTTTTATTTTATGTATTTGTTATAGGATCTCATTACGCAGTTCAGACTTGTAGTGATCCTCCTGTTTCAGCCTCCCCACTGCAGGGATTACAGGTTATGCCATCATGCCCATTCTTTGTGACTGCTCAGCGTGCCTGGGGCAAGGCCTACGCAACATGTGGTGCCAGGGATCAAACCCAGGTTCCTGTGCTTGCCTAGGCAGGCACTTAGATTGCTGAGCTATCTCCATGGTCCCTCATTAAATGTATTTGAGTATGAGTGTCATAATTTTTTTTTTTGGTGCATTCAGATTTTCCTTGTGAACTATTTTTGAACATCATGAAAATATACTTAAATGCTTTTCTTTGAGCAATAAGAGAGTACAATAATAAAAGGCTATTTTAAAATAGCATAAGCTTAGTGTGGTGATGCATACCTGTAATCTCAGCATCCTGGGAGGCTGAGACAGGAGGTATTATGTTACAGTCCAGCCTGAAGAATTTAGAAACTTAGTAAGGCCTCATTTTATTTTAAGTTTAAAAAAAATTTTTTTTGGCGGAAATGGAGATTGAACTCAGGCCCTTGCACTTCCTAGGGAAGCGCTTATTCCACTGAGCCATCTCCCCGGCCCCTAAGGCCTCATTTTAGCAGTGCAAAGTTCCTGGATTCAAATCCTAGTATGAATCCTAGTATGGTTCAAAAGTAAGTATTTTACTTCCAATTAATAGTACTTTTTGAAAGCTTTTTTGATACAGGGTCTTGCTAGGTGGGCCTTGAACTTGCTCTGTATTCTAGGCTGGCGTTGAACTTGTGTAGAGCCTCCTGCCTCAGCCTCCCAGTTGTTACTTATTTGAAGGTGTATGTTTCTGGTGAACTTTGTGAGCAGGTATGAACAGACCCTCTAGTTCAGTGATATGCCACACAGTCTTTGTCTTTGGTGTTATCTGGGCCAGAGTACCACCTAATAAGCCAAGAAAGACCAGTTCTAGACCTCTTCCTATTTTGCCTGTACCCTGAGATTGCTTTTATCCCTGTAATTATTTAAGCATTGCGCCAAATATGGTAGACAGCTTCCAAAACAACTTTAAAACATCCCCCTCTTGTATTCATACTTTTTATAGGTCCTTGGTAAGAATGGGCCTGCAATCTTTGTAAAATCTTTGCAGATAAGATGGAACCAAGTCTAGGTCATAAAAGACATTGTTGCTTCTATCTTCCTCTCTGCCTTCCACTGTCATTCACACGCTCTGAGGCAGCTGCAGTCTGATGCAGTCTTTCCAAGAAGCTCCCATGGAAAGGAACTTGGAATCTACCTCTGATCAACAGCCAGGGAGGAAATGAAACAACCAACAGTAATATAATATTTGTAATAAGCAGTAGAGGCAATGTGATCAGCTTGCTCTAGCTCTTGGGACCTTGTCTTGGTGCACTAGAAGCTGACAAAATAGCCAACAGCAGGCATTGGGAAAGGCCAAATGCATGTTTTTTAAGAAAGAATAAGAGGAAAAGCTTCCCAATCATTGGAGAGGGGTTCATGAGGTGGACACCAGAGATGTTTAAGTCCATTTTTTTTTTTTTTTTTTTTTTTTACAGTTTTTGGTACCAGTGTTTATGACAGAACGCAGGGATGCTTTCCTTCTGAGTGGGAGGCCTTGGATGACTGGAAAGCATTGCTTCCTCCAAGCCTCCTTCCATTTGTGTAGGATCTGTCCTTTGTCCTTTGCATTCCATTAAGTCCTGATAGAGTTGGTTATTTGAGTCCTCTGGTGTATTAATTCACTTAAGCCCCTTTACTTAGTTACTTAAGGTTAACTACTCAGGGCATATTCCCTGTTTAACTTTCCCTGTGTCTTGCTGTAGTAGAACTGGGTTTACTGTAAGTTGTTTTTGTGGATTAAGACAAGTTAACCTTCACAATTTTTTTTTCTGACATCTGAAAAAAATGGAATGTGGTTAGAATAGCAACTTGTTTCTTCCATTTCATAAGGAAGTACATGGTGTCTCAGTGGTCTTTAATGTGTTAGGTACATATTTGGTTAATAGTTTGTAGGGATAGTTTCTGAGGATTCATTATTGGTGGTTTGTGAAGTAAATTTCATGTTGCTCTTAATAAATGTATAGTATGTGTAACTTGTACATGTATTCACACACATCTGCATTTTTTGTCTTCTTTGTTTTTACTTTTTTATTTGATACCAGGGTCTCACTATGCAGCTCTGATGCTCCTGTCTCAGCCTCCTTAGAACTGGGATTATAGGTGTGCGCTACCATGCCTGGTTTCCACGGCTGGCATGGCATGTGCTTCCAGGGATTGAACCTGGGTCCTTGTGCTTGCCAGGCAGGCGCTTAGACTGCCGAGCTATCTGTCCAGTCCTGTCTTGTATCTTTGCTTAGGTGAGGTTGAATTTGGTGTCTCACACGCATGTAGATTACTCACATACCATGTACCCGTGTCACTTATGTATATAAACCGGGCAGACTGGTTCCATTAGTATTTTATTTTCCCTCTATTAAGATTATTAGACATTTGGTATATCAGGAAAGTGTCCAAAGGAGGAAATACTTCAGGGTTTTTGCTGCTAGCGGAATTACTGGAAATCTAATATATAGTACTTGAACAAGCAATGGTGTGCATTAAATTGGGCCTTACTGCCTGGAGATGAAGAAGAGGTAGAATAACATCATGATGATTGTATTTGAAGAGAGAAGACTAATTTAAAAGAAGATTTTAAAGTACCTTTTAATGTGATCATTAATTTTTAGAGAAGTCTATTTTGTTCATTAAAACCAGCTATATTCTGAATTGATGAAGTATAGTCAGTAAAAAGAGAAATGTGAAAAAATGCTTAGTTTTAGCTGTTCTTGGTGGTGCATACCTGTAATACCAGTGCTTGGCAGAGTAAGGCAGGAGGATTGCTGAGCATCCGAGGCAAGCCAGGACTATGTAGCGAGACTGTCTCCAAAAAAATAAGAAATGCATGTTTTTTTTCTCTGACAGTTTAAAAGTTGCCCTTAATGGGTTTATAGATAATTAGAAAGTTTTGTGGGCCATGAGACTGAATAATTGAGTTGAATAAAGGCTAAATTAAAATTTGAAACTAATTAAAATCGTGTGTTAGGCTGTAATTAAAACCAGGCTGCCAGATAGTGTTTGCTTTTAGAATTGCAGTATAATACATGAATATAGAAAATGAATTCATTAGCAAAGTAATAAGGTTAGGGGAATCTGGTGTTTAAAAATCTTTTCTGAGATTTAGCTAAATAAAAAATTGAAGGATGATACAGAAAATTTTTTCTGTTTTCCACTATTAATTTTATTTTACCTTGTTTTAACCTGCCTAGAAATCTTTGGATCTATAGCGGTTGAGACATTTCCCTTTAGTTTCCTTAACCATCTAGACTGCTTTTAGAAAATAATCTCCTTTTGAGCAGATAGAGCATTAGATAGAAATATAGTATTGTAATTCTGGATCCTGTGGTACGTTCTGTACTAAATAGTAATTCTCTTTCAGACTTGCAGTTTTTTTTTTTTTTTATTATTACTCAAAAAAATCAAGCCCTTATTTCTTAGAAACATGCAGTTGAAAATAGAAAATATTTGGGAAAGATCTGCATGCGCCAGATAGTTCTCATTTGGGGAGTACAGGAAAACTGTGGGTATAGGAAGGGAATTTATATATAATTATCTTTTTTCCCAGAGCACAGGAAGGTAAGGTAATTTGAGCAGTATTTCAGTTCATTGTTATTTGCCTGGCTACATTTTGTGGCTCTGAGAGATTTTGTAATGAAATTAGGTAGCAGAAGTGATTCCACTAGGGGACAGCAGAGGCCAGACTTTAGCGTTGTACACTTGCTGGCTGCAGAGTACGTCTTACCAGCAAATACCAAGCTGGAAACTAGTTAAAATCCCTAACTTGGTAAGGATTCATGGTTGTGGAAAGTATTGATTCTTTAAGGAATCAATGAGGATTTTTAAGTAGTTTTTATTTGAGTTGTAATTGGAGTTAATAGTGAAAAGACAATTTCTGTGAGCAGTAACTTAAATTTACTTGACTTTCTTGTACATAATGATTCTGGTGAAATTCCTCATTTAGTTTATATGTGTAACTGAGATTGTTGAAGCCCTCCTTATCTGTCATCTATTCCTCCAGGAGGAAAGCTGATGCTTCCTTACATGCCATTCTGCTTTTGTGGTTTCTGGGATGTAAAGGCTTAATAAAAGGGCAAGATAGATGCTTTCTTTTGTACCTCAAAGCAGTGAGAAGTTGGGGTAGAATATAGCCAGTGTTGCCGTGGAGGCAGATTAGTACCTGTCATTTTTGGGAGTCCACCACTTTCCCCCCTTTACTGTCCTACTTTTTACTCAGTAAAACAGGTAGTGATCTTTTCAAGCACAACTTGGATCTTGTCATTCTTCTGATGGCTTTCCAGTTCACTGAGAGTGACAATGACCCTGAGGCCTGTGCCTTCATCCCCTCCCTACTCTCATAGCTTGTTTTTCTTCCCTAGTTCCCTAGGCTTTTCACCTGTCCTGCTCTTTGTTATGCATTCAGACATCCTCTTGCCTTAGGGCCTTTGTATTAGCTGTTTCTCTTGCAATGCTTTTTTTACCCCCAAGGGTACACACAGCTGTTTTTCTTACCCTTTTCCAGCTATTCTTCCTCTCTGTTCATTTTACATTTTCTGCCTTCTACAAAAGCATTTACTTGGCATTTTTTTCCTTGCTTCTCTTTCTTCTTACTAGATTGTAGTTTTGTAAAAGCAGAAATGTTTGTGTACTGGTATACCTTAAATACTTTAAAAAGGGGCTGCTATATAGTGAACATTGGTGTTAACAAATCAGACTCATAAATCACGTTTTACCCAATATATTGTCTATTGGTGTGTAGCAAATTGTTCCCTGGCCTAGTGGCTTACATAAATAAGCCAGTATGTCAGTTTATTTGGGTGGAGAATCCAGGTGTGGCACAGTGGCTGCCTCAAGGTCTGTCTTATCACAAGGGCGCTGTGAAGGTGTCACAGGGGTGCTTAAGCCTCAGCTCACAGGCATTTCCAAGCTCCTGCACAGGGTGGGTTGTACCATGTCCTCTCTGGCTGTTGATCTGAGGTAGCTTCCAGGTTTGTTTTGCTTCTTCGAAAGACTGCATCAGACTGCAGCTGCCTCAGAGCATGTGAATGACAGTGGAAGGGAGAGAGGAAGGTGGAAGCAACCATGTCTTTTATGACCTAGACTTGGTTCCATCTTATCTGCAAAGATTTTACAAAGATTGTAGGCCCATTCTTTCCAGGGACCTGCAGAGGGTATGAATACAAGAGGGGGATGTTTTAAAGTTGTTTTGGAAGCTGTCTATATTTGGCGCAATGCTTAAATAATTACAGGGATAAAAGAAATCTCACCATACAGGTAAAATAGGAAAAAGTCTAGAACTGATCCGTCTTGGCTTCTTAGATGGTACTCTAGCCCAGATAAGTGCCAAAGACCAAGACTGTGGCATATCACTTAACTAGACGGTCTGTTTACACCTGTTCACCAAGTTCACCAGAGACACCGTTCAACCTATAGATTAAACAACCCTGGCATGTCCTATTAAAAGCATCTCATAGGTGATGATTCCTATGCTAGTATATGGCATATTTATTTCTGAGGGGTCATTAGAATTTTTATAAAGAAATTTGACAATATTTAAAAAATACAGCCTCTTCCCTGCCTCTGGATGGATTGTGGCTTAGCCAATTACTTTGAAAACTCTATAAATATTTGAGTGAATAAATGAATGGATTTATTTTGCCAATATAGTAACTGTCAAAGTTTTTTTTAATCAGGAAATGCCTTTGCAGAGATTTTCAGATAAAATAGGTCTAAGATTATTTAGTTAAGTACCAGGCCTGGATTTATATTCAGTTCTTTCTGATACATTTTTACCAGAATACCTTAATCCAGGTGGTTTTTTAAAATAAATTCTAGCGATTGCTGCTCCCATTCAGAGGTTCTAAAATGCATGAAAGCAGGATATACACTTGGAGATGGAAGCTAGATACTTATTTAAATTGGCTGCATTTGGGGTTATGAAAATCAACTAAAATACATGTATTTTCCTTCCTTTGTAGTATGAGGGGTAGGTATCTCATAGTTGTTCAAATACTGTCTTTGAAGTTAGGATACTTAGATTTGCATTTGACTTTGTTGCCTGATGATTGTGTGCCTTTGGACCAGCTTTTAACTTGTAAGTTTGTTTCTTCTATAAAATGAAGTTAATCATAACTATCTCTCAGTTTTCTGAATGTATGCTCGTAGGTGGTGGTAGTGCTGCTTTTATTTTTGTTAGGAGTCTATTAAAATTTAATGTAGCTATAAGAAAATTCTTTCCTGAGCACAGATGATAAGAGATCAGTGATAGTCAACTTTCTCATTGCTAGACAAACTACTGACATCTATTTTTAAATTTTATTTTAGGTTGGGGAGATAGCTCAGTGGAATAAGCGCTTCCCTGGCGTGTGCAAGGGACTGAGTTTGATCCCCAGTTCTGCCAAAAAAAAAATATATATATATATATTTTAAAGAGAAAGGAACAAAAAGAAAATAACAAAAACAAAGAAAAAGAATACAATACAAAAATAATAAAAAAGTACAGAATTTCAAAACAAGATGATAGGAAATTAACAATGGTTGTTGTATTACATATTGTTATCTTCAAAGTACTTGCTCAGAGTACCAGATATAGCTATTGATCAAACAATTAAACATTAACGGTGCCTTTCAATAAGTGAATAGAAATTAGTAGTACAATTAGCTATCTTGAGTATATGTGCATATATATATATTTCCCTTCTTTCTTTTCTCTTTTCCACATCAGTATTGTTCTTTGCTTTTGAGCAGTGTCTTTCCCTTTCACAATATCTATTATACCTTTCAGATTTATTTACTCTTTCAGGTTCTTACACTAACTACCCACATCTTGACAAGGAGAGTTTTAACTTGGCTTACGATTTCTGGTAGAGTCAGTCTGCAGCTGGCTGGCTCCACGGCATCATGGTGCAAGAGCATGGGGAGCAGAGGTGCTTGTTCAGGGCAGCTGGTAGCAGAGGAGAGGAGTGCCAGAATGGGAGGGGCAGGGGCATGCATAGGACCCAAGGCCACACCTCCACAATCCACCCAGAAACATCTAACTGTGCACCCCCAGTCCCAAGATTCTGTGCTTGTCATGACAGTATCTGTTTGTTATGTTATTTCTGAGGTTATAGGCAGCAGATGATGTTCACTTTCTCCCAGGATATTTGCAGTCATATCTTTTTCTCTTTTATATACAGTAGAGAATCTTTAGACATTCTTTAAATCAGAGATACCCTTATTCCTGGAATAATGAGTTTGCTTTGTACCATGATGTGAGGGAGAAACAGGTCAGTTTGGCTGGGATTTCTTGGAGCTATCTTTCTGCAACTTTCTGTACTACATGTTCTTACTCATAATTCAGTTACAGGCTGCAGAGTTTTCCCATAGTGATATGAAGTCCTGGGGATGGCTCCTACAAGTAAAGCTAAGGTATAGGAATAATAAAAGGAGACCTAAGATGGGGAAAAGTTAAAGACTATGGAATAGCAAAATATACCCAACAAATGTCTCCTTTTCTTTATCTCTTGATGAAACTTGTATTGTGAACAATGTCTAGTATATTAATAATCATGATTGTAGAATTTTAGGGGACCTAGATTTAAGTGTATGTATGAGTGAGAACATGTAGTACGGAAAAGTTTTAACAGAGACTCAACCAAAATGGAGTGGTATGTTCAGAATCCGAATTGAAGTAAAAAGGTTATTCTCTTCTTGTTTTTGAACAGCTGGGATTTTTTTTTTCTTTTTTCTTTTTTTTTTTTT
>NDGM011225015.1:546-11194 GCA_002564305.1 Octomys mimax
TTCTTCTTCTTCTTCTTCTTCTTCTTCTTCTTCTTCTTCTTCCTCTTCTTCTTCTTCTTTTTGACCAGGGATCTAACGCAGAACCTCCTCCTTCCCAGGGAGGCATGTATGCTGCTGAGCTATCTCACTGGCCCTGTTTATATGTTTTTGAGTGGTCTTTATTCGTCTTAAGTTACTCATCTTAATTTAAAAAAAATTATCTTGTATTCTCAAATAAATCCACACCATGTCTTACTTTAAGAAAGGAAAAGCAGAGTTGAGGAAAATAGCTTGAAGGTCTAAGCACAAGGGCCAGGGTTCAAACCCTGGCACCATATGCTGTCCTGACCATGCCCCAGGGGAACCGAGCCAGCCGCCAAACCTGGTGTGGTGGCACACACCTGTAATATCAGCACTGAGGAGGCTGAGACCGGAGGTTCCCTATGAGTCTGAGCTCTGTAGTGAGGCCCTGTACCAAATAAATAAATAAATAAATAGTAAAGCAGCACTGCAAAAATACATTGATTTAATTTGTGCCCTTCATAACAGCAACAAAAACTACAAAACACAACCTTTTGGCCTTTCTTAGCAGCAAAGCCAGAAACTATTTGATAAAAGACAATTTGGTGCTCAGATCTGCAGTATTATTACTACGTTAGCATCTTTATGTAAATGGTGCAGCAGGAAAATGTACTTGCACCTTGGCATGGAGGAGATAGAATTATTATTGTATCATGAGATTCATTGATCAAGAGACACCTCTACTACCGACACAACTTCAAGTCACCTATACTTCCATCATTCAATTAGAATAAATATTATCGGACTGTGGATGTCATAGCAGTCCCTATGAGAATCACATGAAGGAAAAGCTAGGTGAAAGGCCTAGACCACCTGGAACACTTTACCTAGTTTTGGAGCCTAGCTATTGCCAATTTCCTGGAAGAGTACAGAAAACAGATTTTTCAAAAAGACAAGATTTTTGCAGCCTTCATTCTCCTCGCAGACAAATAAATAAATTAATTACAATGAATAGGTATAAATTTGTGATTGTACAAACGTGGAGGATCTGGTGATTCATACGACACAGGTAGTTTCATATAAGAATGAATCATTTTGATATGATTAAGGCTAGAGACTGAGGAAGGCTACACATTTGCATCATCCATGGTCGGAGAAGGAACAGAAGCAAAGCCTATCGTGCATGGATGTGTCCCGAATTCACGCTGGCTGTCAGTATTTGACTAGGATATGTGGCATGATGGCAGTAGGGCAGGAAAAGAACACGGCCCTTTCCAGTGTGAGATCAGAGTGGAATGAATGAGGCATCGCTTTCTTATCTGGGGTTATGCTGGTCTTGGAACATAGTATGAGGTTGTGGTGTTCAGAAGCTATCATGTGCAGGTGTGTTGCCCACCTACTAGTGTGCTCATATCATCAGGGACACAATATTGCTTCTGATTGTGTGTCAGTAGAGGTAAAGGATATGGTCAGTGAGGAGAGAAGTAGTGTCCTTGTTCCTCGCTGTACATTTCTTTTAGCTAATGCTTGAAATCAAGTGACAAGAAAAATCCTCTGTAATGGTGATGAGCAGACTTTTCTACTTGGAGGTGATGACCACATGCACTGACACAGGGCCATTCTTTACTTATGCTCAACGGAGTTTCTGCAAATAGAGAAATCTGCTAATTATCTATAAATTTTCATCCTTTTTCTCCATAGAATTTTAATGAACAGGAATTGCCACTTACTTATTCAGATCTGTGTAGAGGGAGCAATCTTTCCCTTTGGTGATTTCTCTAGCTCTGCAGCTCTTAGGCCTGTTAGTATTAGGAGAAATAAAACTCTGGTTGGTTATTTCTTATTATTTACCCATTCTTTTTCTAACAATAAACTACATCCAACTTCTTGCTCTGGATTATGGGAATGAGTTAGAAATATTTTTGACGTTGTCCTTGTTGTGGTGCCTGCATAAATCTGCTGCTCTGTAAAGCTATGAGTTGGTTCTAATTGAGTTGTACTCCACACAAAGTAATCAAATCAAATCAACAAATACCCATTGAGAACAACTACTACAAGGCAATGAGCTTGACAAAATGCGCCTTTACTAATTTCTGGCCTGAAATCCACAGACCCTAGAAGTATTTGGCACAAGGGTACAACTTCTGGGCTGTTAAGCGATCATTGTCATTACCAGTAACAAGAGTTTATTATTGAACCAAAATGTCTTTAGAATCTGTCTCTTTCTCCATTCCAACTGCTGCTGTCTTGATTCAAGCCATCATTTTGACTTTCACAGATAGTGTAATTCCTTCTCTTTGATCTTCTTGTTCTGGAGCAGTTCATCTATCCAATAGTGGCCATGTACACTATTTTGACACATGCTTCCATGTTCCAATGAAGTTACATTCTAAGAAACACATCATAAGTTGAAAGTGTATTACAGTAAAAATTTCCTTACTTTGCCAAGCAAAAGAAACAAGACTTAACAATATGGTACACTGTATAAAATCAGGTTTTTGTCCTCAGACATATGGGAGGCTGAATTATTGGTGCAGTTCACAGGTGCTGCAAACAAGGTGACTGAGTATTGAAGTGCTTACTGCTGTCCTAGGAGAAGATCAAACCCAATGTATGCTTTCTACTGAAGGTGTATAGTTGTCACACAGTCATAAAGTAGATCTGTCATAAAATGTAGAGATTATCTGTACAGATGTCATTTTGCTCTATTCTCAGCCAAAAAGTAATCCAGGGAACTTCTTTATGAACTGCAAATTAAGAGAAAACAGAGTCCCCATTTAAAGAGTAAACAATATTTCTATGGACCCCCTTGAAGATTTCAATTACTGTCATTATATCAGTATTCAAGCATAAGCTTAGGCATACACTTCCTAAAGTTGTATTTGTTAATCTCTGCAACCAAATCAATTTATTAATGAAATACAAACAACACGTAAACCAAAAGGAATAAAAATAGCAACAGTACCAGTGCTGCATCTGAAATCACATTATTAGCATAGATTCATTAGTAGAAGGTTTTAGTTTCTATTTCATAAGACAGAGTGCATTTTTATGTTGTCATATGACAAAGTAAACCATTGTTATCACTTACTTTTTTGAAGTCTCAATGCTACTTTTAATATTTATTTATAAATAAGAATTATCACAATTTTTAAAAATTGTGTTTTAAGGCAAAAATATTAATTGTATATTTTCAATCTACTATGAACTGAATGTTTGAGTTATCCCAAAATTCATAAACTAAAGTTTTAGCCCATCAAGATAGTGGCGAGGAAGTCATGCTTTCGGCAGCACCTAGCCCATGGGTGAGGAATCCTAAATGGAATTAGTGCCCTTGTGAAAAAGAGAGCAGAGAGAGCATGGTTGAAAGCCTGCAAGAAAATATGGCCTATAAATTATATAGAGAGTCTATTTTATGAACTGTACCTGCCAGAGCCTTGAACTTTAAATTCTGGCTTCCATAACTATGAGAAATGAATTCTTAATGCTTATACACAGCTGTTTGAAAAGCTAAAAGTGAGATTTGATGGGGGCCAGGGAGATAGCTCAGTAGAATAAGCACTTGCCTGGCAAGTGCAGGGTCCTGAGTTCAATCCCTGGTCCCACCAAAAAAATAAATGAATAAATAAAAATAAAAGTGAGATTTGAGAAGGTTGAGATTTTGCTTAGAACAATAAGTAAACTTGGTATGCCTTCTTCAACATGGTACTATTTCTTGTGGTATCTTTTATACTACTTAAAGAGTTACAGAACTTTTTCAGGATTAAATATTATCAACATTCAATGCCCCTGTCTATTAAAACATAATTATGTACTTGATGGTACTTTTCAGAAATATAATTAAATAATAGTTAAATCAATTTATCTGATTGCTCAACACAATAGACTCAAGCTCTAAGATGAATGGGGGTATTTCTCAAAATTCTGTTCCTGATACCCAACAGAGTATTCATGACATGGCAGTTTTTCTATTAATATTGCATGAAACCTAAACACCTGCATTTGTCTGGGTGTGAATGGAGCAGGAGGCTTACAGTCAGTCACCTCTAGACTTCCCATGAACTGGCTTAGCACAGTGAATAATGGTCAATAGAACTTCTTTTGGGAGAAAACATTCCATGACCTCAACTCAATTTGTCTTCATTGACAAGGTGGAGATTGAAAGAATGAGCAATCAACAACATTCTTATAAGGATTTTCAACATTTCAGTTTGCAAATTATAGCTGAATTGTGGAAGCACCATATATGACTATCAGTTGGATAAGATAACGAATACAAACCCAGTTTTAAAACTCTAAAACACTCTTACTAGTATTTTCCATTTAAAGAAAGGAGAAGATACCCATCATCCAAATTCTCTTTCAATATAGCTGGGGTACAATTTTGGGTTTATTGAGTTGAGCCAAGTATAATTATGCTGTAAAAACATAAATAGTTTCTCTTGTAGATTCCAATGCAATCAAAGTAGCTGAAGTTCAAACTCAAAATCACCACTTCCAAGTCACCAAATACTAGTAGAATTTTTCTTTTTGAAATACTTATATCAACTTCCTTTGGATCTTTTTATATCCATGCAGGCTCTAGAATAAAATCTTTTAAATCTTTTAAATAAATAGGACTGTGAGAGTTATTGGACATGTACTTCATAATTTTGAGTCAGAGTTTCAATTAGAAGTAATTTTGAAACTGCTTATCCTGGAATCTCCACATTTTAGGAGCATGCACTGACAAGGAAGTGATATATTATGGCTAAGAATGAAGAAGAGTTAAAACTTAAAAAATCATTTTTAAACTTTTTAAGAGCAATTGTTCAAAAGGAATATTTTATTTTTTACTATTGCTTAAGCTCCTTTTTATTTTACATTATTGTTATTATTATTATTATTATTATTATTATTATTATGTTTGTGATTCCTAATAATTACATGTATGTTGGGGGATTGGTACATGCATATGTCTCATTGCTACTCCTTCTTTCCCCTCTGCCTCTTTAACTTTCCCCAGGTCTCCTTTCCATCTTCACTTTCCATCCCCTAATTTTGGTCAGGGTTATGGTTAGGGTTAAGGTTAGGGTTAGGGTTGTGGTCAGGGTTAGAGGTAGGGTTGTGGTTTGGGCAAGGTTTAGGGTTAGGATTAGTGTTAGAGTTATTTGTCATACCTTTTCTACCATCTTTGCTATTTTCTCTTTGAAAATTAATTTTATGTTTGATTTCTCATATAGGAGAAATCAAGAGTTGCTTAACCTCCTTTGTCTAATTTCCTTTGCTTAGCAACATGGTCTCGGCCTCCATCCACTTTGTACAAATAACTCCAGTGTGTCCTGCTTTATGGCTGAGTTGCATTCTGCTGTAATAACCTTTTTGGTTCAACTACACCTCCTCTAGGTATTATTCTGAATAAGTTACTCTTTATGTTCATGTTACACAGGCCTATCCATGTTTATATGAGCACAGTTTTCAATAGCTGATTTGAAGAAACACTCTGTATATCTGCAACAGATGGAAAAAAGGTTTTGTTATTTTGTGCCACTTTTGTTTAATTAAAAATTACAGCAAGATGAGAGTCCTTTTAGCCAGGAGTTACACCCTCAGGTCCAGTACCAGATAGAACTGATTCTAAAATCTATCACGTAACACAATCCCTGTAAGTACAATTTCTTTCTGTGAATTTCTGAAGGTTGTCACACAAATTCTAACCTGAAGCTATTAGAAGTCTGCTTAGGGTTTGAGAGTATGGGGGCCCCTGCTGTGATGGTTAGCTCATTTGTTTAAGTGCCTGTTTAAGGAAACACAGTGAGGAGCAGGATACCTGTTGGATCCCTAGCTCCACATGCCTTACCAGACCCGCCCTTAAGGCAGCCTGAGCCAGACCTAAATAAATAAATAAATAGACAGGTAAATAAATAAATAAATAAACAAACAGATACATACATACATACATAAAATAAATACATAAATAAATAAAAGCCTTCTCAACTTTGAGACTGGGCATGGTGGTGCACACCTGTAATCCAAGCTCTTAGGAGGTGGTAAAAAGGCGACAGATCACTACAAGTCCAATCCAGTAGTGAGATTTTAAATGCCCCGCAGACAATTCCCTATAACAAAAAAAAAAATAAAGAATTTGAGAGTATGGCCTTGCTGTGCTAACCAGATTCTGTAAGTTCTGAACTTTTACATTTATTGTAACTTATATTATACACCATTATTTTATTAAAATT
This sequence comes from Octomys mimax, assembly GCA_002564305.1. NCBI lineage: Eukaryota > Metazoa > Chordata > Mammalia > Rodentia > Octodontidae > Octomys > Octomys mimax. The sequence continues at coordinate 6,768 of NDGM011225015.1, forward strand.
TCAACACCATATTTCCTGGCCTGAGCCGAGTACCTGGGATATAAACTCCACGACAAGAGGGGACGGTGTATCTCTGCTTTCATGTGCTGTTTTCATGTTTAGAGCTGTAGATGTATAACAACTGGACTTTTGCTTAAAAGAGAGGCAATATTCGACATTCGGTGGTCTACGTGCCTGCCTGCCAAGCACAAGTCCCGGTTTCCATCTCGGGTAGCCCATGCCATGCCAGACCCAGAACCCAAAGCGCACTGTGATACTCTGGTTTCACTTCCGATCATATAAATCTTTTGCCTTTTACCAAAGCGTGCTGTGCTGGCCTCTGAAACCAGGTGTAGTAGTGCACATCTATAATCCCAGTGATGGAGAGGCTGAGACAGGAGGATTGTTAGGAGTCCGGGATGCATAGCAAGACCCTGTACCAAATAAATTAAATAAATAAGTAAGCTTTTTTTTAGAAAGAGAGCTAACATCCAATAAATATTTGTAGAATGAAAAAATAAGTGAAAAATGTTCTAAGGGGTAAAAAGTTCAGAATGGTAATTCTGCATCATTTTCTTAGTAGCTAGACAAGTAGCCTAGCTTCTCTTTCCCTGGCTTCACTAAATGGAAGAGGAAAATCCATTGAGATTTCACAATCTATAAAATCTTGATTTGAGTGGGTAATCCTGGTTCCATTTTTTATGAATATGTGATGAATATCAAGTTAAGTGATCTTTATAGCCTCTGTTTTTACATATGGAATTTGGAGTATTCTTTATGATATTGTGTATGATACATGCCTATGACACTGATAATGTGCATGATATTGCTAATCTCATCACACAGTTTGTGAGAGTGAGGTAAATATAAATCCTCGCATTGAAAGGTCTTAGAGAAATTCCTCAAACATAGAATATATACACATATAGTCACTGTTAATAATTGCATCATTTTGTTTAGATATGTAGATTTATAACAAAAATCTAGAACTAGAATTTCTAAATCTGTCCATGTTTATTGATTACAAATATTATAACATTTGGTCCTTGGCTATAACCAAATATGGGAGGGAATTTTCCATTATACAGTTGGAGTAACTAAGATTTTAACTTGCCAATTAGAAAGTAGCAGAAACAGTTGCTGACAAAAATCACACCAAGATTTCTTGCAATGTTCCACAAAAAAAATAGGGAGGGTTCTCATTCTTCAGAAAGACTGTGCAGCTCAGACTCATCATGACTCTCCTGTCTTCAGCCCCTGCCAGGGCTGGAACTACAGGTGTGCACCACCATGCCCTGTGTTGGTGCTCAGCTCAGCATGCCTGTGGTCAGGGCCAGCACAACATGTAGTGGGAGGGATCGAACCCCAGTCCCTGCATTTGCTTAAGCAGGGGCTTAGTCCACTGCACTATCTAGCAGGCCCCCCAGAAAGGTTCTCTTTTGCCCACAGTATGTTACTAAATTTTTCTATCCAGGCTAAAAGAACAGAAGCATTTCTCAGTATTTTTACACCTTCCCCTGATTTGTCCCATTAGCCTAGTCCTTGGCTCAGAATAAATAAATAAATAAATAAATAAATAAATAAATAAAGTACTCGACTAACAGACCTAGGAAAAATTGTTGCCTATAGCTACACTTTGGGGACATCTGGGACACTACCGGCCCATCCTCAGCACTGTACAGTCGTTTTCTCATCCTCTTCTCACAATGACTCAGCCAGATGGGTGCAGCCATTGACATTCTCCAGAAGGCAAAAATTCTGAAGTTAAAGGGATTTTTTTTCCCTACCACTCCAGCTGACATGTAGCAAAAATGGGCTATAAACAGGCCTAGTGATGTAGAAATTTGTCTCCACATCTTAACCCTGAAAAATGTGCAAATGATACCAAGCCTGACATTAAACTTTATTCTACTTTATCAAAGACTCTGGAGAAAATGTAACACTCAACAGAGCAGGTGGGTGATCAAATTAGGTCCTCTATCTCTCTTTCCTGGCTCCAGCTTGCCATGGACAAAATAGAAATAATTAAGTGTCAATAAGTAAAGTTTATTCCTGGCAAACAGCTGATGAATGTTTTCAGAGGCTCCTGTTCTTTGACCTTTATGTGCCCTAGACAATGACAGAATCTTGTTGAAAGCTGCTTAAGCTGAAATTAATTTATGCTCGACAGTGATTAAAAGAAAAAGTGAAAAGGGAATGGAAATTAACAAATCCATCTTTATTGCTGAGATCCTATTATGATTATAAGGAGAAGGGAAAATCAACGTGGTAGGGGCCAGCTGCAATCTGGTAAGGAGTTTAAACAGCTCATCCTGCTTCGGAAATGTCCTTGGGTGGACAGATCTATCTGTCACTAGGGCTTGTGGAGAGAAGGCTTATCTATCAAGGATTGGAATGCTGAGAGTTTGTCTTGATTTTGGAGCAAGAGGCTGGTTCCAGGGAGATGGCTGCAGAAAAGACAAACCAAGAAACTTGACAGGTGAGGCCTCTGGTAGGCTCACGTCTACCCATGCTTCTGCAGAGATGGTACAATTTCTACGGCTTGTATTCCTGTTGAGCCTCTCTCTCTCTCTTTGGTACACCCAGCTCATCTGCTGATATGCTTGTGTCTTACAATTCATCATGAGCTCCCTACTAGGATTCTGAAGTCATGGACTTTATTTCAATTCTTTTTCTAACCATCACAGTCTTTGGGTAGAACACCATATATGAAAGAGGCTAAGAGATCACACAAGCTACGGTCAGCATTTCCTCCATTCATCTCCCCCAAATCAGCCATGTGAAGTGCCTTTTCTACTCCATGAACAGTAATAGGGATTAGCAATAAAGATCCTAAAAACACTGTGTACAACTACAAATAACTAGAGAGTAGGAGACTCATTTTCTCTAAAAACTGAAAGTATAATTTTCCAAAAGAGAAGATCATGGCTACCGAGGACATGACAGTAGTGCTGAAAGTGTCTGAATTGGGCACCAGAATGAAGGAGATACCTGTAGCAGGAGCAACAGATGAAATCTGATATGGGGAAGTAAATGAAGAGGGACGTGGGCTGGGCCAAAATCTGACATAGAGGTGTTTGTGTGCAAAACCCATTGTGTTCTTGGAGCATTGGGCCAGCCCAGTGTACACACCTCACTGGCAGAGCACCGGGAGCTGGAGAGAGTTTGTTCTTCAGCAGGGTCTGATGGACTAGATTCACAGTCACGCTGGACCACTGGGAGTGAGATACATGCACTCAGAGGGCCTCAGCAAAGCAGAAGGCTGGAGAGTGGTGTTTGAGACAACAGCAGTTCACACTTGAATTTTCACACAACAGTACTGTAAAAATTAGAAGCATCCCTGAGCCACGGAACTGTGAGGAGAGAAATGACTTATTCTACACAGAAAAAAATGTTAGTCACTGCATCATGCCTTCCACACACGATGAGAATGCTGTGCTGACACAACACGCAGGCAACTGTCCATATGCATCCACAGACTCAGATAGGGGGGCCTGCAGTCTCCCTGCTAGGAACTGCAGAGTGGGGGGAAATCTGGGACTGTCCCAAGTGCAGGCATCAGAACTTGAAGTTCTCAAGACAGACCAGAGGAGGCCTATGGGAGCAGGAACAGAGTGCAGCACCTAGGTCAGGGCTTTTAGCTCTGCAATGTGTGAAAGGCTTGTAGAGTTCCAAGGAGGCCCCAGCCCTAAGCACAAAGCAACTGAACTCCATGAGCCATGTGTACGGCAGCAGGCCCCATGTTGAGGGCAGCAGCGGATCCCATCCCTGGAGATGCTGGAAGAGAGGGATGATTCTGAGCAGAATCAGACAAAGCAGGCATCTTCCTAACATTTCCCCAAATACCACGAAGACCTGAGGCAGTGTGAGGTCCTGTCCACAACCCATCATTCTGTGCTGACAATCAGAGTCCACTGCTGCCTGACCAGTAGCTTGGAGAGTAAAACTCTGAAGACAGGGAGTGACAGAGCCCTCAATACATCATATATGCTTTTTCCAAAATCCACGGATGGGATCTGATCTTGAGATGGTGACAGAGGTCTGCTCAGAGGAGGGAGCCAGGCTGGAGAGATCAGCAAGCCTCACAGATCACAGGGAGGAGCTAGGGAGTCCACGGGAGGAAATGGAGTGCCTGCTGTTATCAGACTATGATACGAGGACTTAGATGAGAAGAGAGCTGTGGGGACTCTGAGCTGATAGCAACCGTGGGAAGGTTGTTTGTCCTTTCTGGGTTTTCTTGGATTTCTTTCTGTTTCTTTCTTCCTAATTAGCATTTTTTAATGCCCCCCTCTTTGCCCTACTCTCTCTTTTGGTCATTCTTCTCTTTTACTGTTTGATTTTTTTTCTTTCTTTTTTTTTTTATTTTTAAGCTTTTTTTTTTTAACATTTATTTATTTGTTTATTTATTTATTTTGTGTGTGTGGCCAGCTCAGCCCACCAGGGGGCGG
>NDGM011225018.1:4366-26609 GCA_002564305.1 Octomys mimax
GTGTTTTGCTGAGCTTGTTCCAAGTAGGTGCTTTAGACCACTGAGCCATCTCGCCAGCCCAATGTTTAGGAGATTCTTGCTGAAGAATTTCAATGTACAAGGGCATACTGCCTGCAAATGTCTTTAAAATGTTTGAACCAAAATTAAGAGGGCAGAAAAAACAAATACTGTACAATTTTAAAATCCTTTTGCTCCAATCCATCAACATTTGTATATATTTGAAAATTTTAAATATAGAATTTGAAAATTCCGTGACTGGTCCCTAAGTTTGTCAATTGGGCAAGTGTTTTAATAACACACTCAGAAAGCACAGTAACACCTGTAAGAGAGCTAAGATTGGTAGACTGAAGCAGCAGGCCTCAACTGAAGAAGGGCTTTTCTCTTTCATGGTTTCCTCTTGCTTAAATCTCTCCTAGCCCTGCTACTCCATGTAGTAGACTATGAAAAAAACGCACTATGATGCTGGGGTAGAGGAAAGGATCAGGAGGGCACTGAGAGGACTTTTGACCTTGACCTTAGCCTGGTGATTTAACTTAGGACACCAGAACTATAACTTTCAATCCTAGCTTATTAAATAGATATAATATAAGGGAAATAAATCTTATTCCCAACCTGCTAGATGTCAGATACACTCAGTTTTTATTCCTCCAAATCAAAGAATGAGTTCTAAGGAACAACAGAGGTTAAGAGCAGGAAAATTTCATTGAGAAAGATAGCTGCTGAGAAACAGGAGGGGACCCGAAAGGGAGTTGCCAATGAGTTCACTTCTCAAAGGAAGTTTTATGGAGCAGAATCCTGAGGTGAGTATAACATGAGTCAAAACTATGATCAACCAATAAGATTGTAAGTGTAGCCACTTAGCACTGATCCAGTGATGAAGCGGGTTGCATTTCATGGAAAGAACAAAAACCATCTTTAGGAAGGGATGAATCTGGAGCTCCTGGACTGATTCCTGGGTGGCACATGCCTATCTAGACTCTATGGGACCAGGCAACACCAATTGTATCATATTGCTTACCTTTTGGGAAGGCAGGTAAGCTTGGTCATTCTGCCTTTATCTTAGGCCTTCCACAGATGTGTCTTCAGCCACAGTTGTAAGATGTTTTCATCCTCTGCACCAACTCCTTTGAGTGCCTGTAATATTTCTACCTAACTTAGCTGTCTGTAATAGATATAAGGGGCATTTAAGGGCAAAATCTTTAAAACTTGCTAATGTGCTGAGGAAGAAAGTATCAATAACAATCACCTTAATTTTCTGAAATATTCCATTGGGTGGAGTCATCTGGATGTACCTTGACCCTCCAGGAGCATCAATCAATCAATCAATCAAACAAACAAATCAGTCAGTTAATCAATCAATTCAACAAAGACATGAACTAAAGAAAGCTAAACTGAGCTCTAAAACTGAATATTATATTTCCTGAAACTAGTTAAGATTTATTCCATAAGTAAAGGTAAAAGTTTAAAATGTAACATCATTAGCAATTAGGGAAATGCAAATTAAAATCATAACATGACACCACTGCATACCTGTCAGACTGCCAAAAATTGACTATATTTAAAAAATGCAACACTCACTTAATTGTGAAGCAACTGAAACTTCCATATGCTGCTAGTGGGAATAAGGTAGACATTTAGGAAAATAATTTCATTTGGAAAACAATTAGCTGGTACCTCTACAGTTGAAGATACACACAAATAACCCATTTCTGTTTATTTCTGTAAAACTAATAAATGTATTTGCACAAAATCTATAAGCATATGTTCATAGAGATTTTTGTTCAAAATTTTCCAGCACTGGAAAAGCCCAAATTGCATTCAACTGATGAATGGCTAAATGGCATGCAGCATGTCTATGCAGCGATGGTGAATCTATGGGCATGCGTGTACTTTTTTCTTTTAATATAAAAGATGGTAATGTATGAGCTGTTCTTTCTGAACCAAAAACTCAGTAGTTAGGTTTAATTGCAGTGTTGGCATTTTGTGATAAATAGGTGAGCTTTGGGTTGCAGTTCCGGCACTTGTGTCCAAAAGATTCCCATCACTGGTAAAATGTAACACTGTTCAGCAAAAAAAAGAGAATAAAGTACTCATCTGCACAAATTGAGTAAACATGTGTCCAAATAATAAAATACTATTAAACAATAAAAGGAGTGAAATATCCGTGCATGTACATGAAGCAAAGTATAAAAAGGCTACACAGGATGTGTAACTTTGTTTTTATGACATTCCAGAAAAGACAAAACTAGAAAGCCAGTTGGTAAGGATGGAGTTGACTAACACCAAATGACGGATTTTTTTTTTTTTTTTTTTGAGAGATTGGGGAAATAGGACCAGTAATGAAACTGTTCAATACCTTGATTATTATTGTGCTCAGCACACTGCATGCATTTGTCAAAACTCATACAACTGTCCATTTTTAGAGAGGAAATTCCCATGTGTAAAATTTTGTCCCGTACTTTTAAAAAAGTTAAAATGCAAATAACCCTGACCGAAGAGGACGCTGCACTAGTGCCCAACATTAGGAAGATGAGGTCAATTGGCCAACCGAGAGCGGTTTCAGGACCCTTCCTGATTTTGGAGAACAAATGCCAAGAACTGCAGAGTGCTAGGAGCTTATGGGGAAGGAAGACAAAGGGGGTGAACTCCGCGGGCAGAACAGTTGGTAAAGCTTGTTCCTGTGGCTAAGGCAAGCTCTTCCAGTTCATCGGGGCACACGTCAATAGAGCTATTCATTTGCTAATGTCTCTTAGGGTTCAGTTTCTCAGCAGTACTATTGTCAAGCCCAGCCGGGATCTTTAGGCTTTGCATATCTCAAGTCTTCAATAAATTCTTTTCCTTACTTGCCAGTAAAATATTCCAGGACCAAGATTAAATGTCATAGGTGCTGTATATGAAAGCTTTTAGCTAAGTACAGCCCAAGTGGAAAGCCTCATGAAATCCTGCCCTAAAACTGCTTTCCGTGATGTCCCTGCGCACTAAGACATGGTGGGAAGACCCGGAACAGAGTCTGAATTCCGGATCGGTTTCCTTCTGGCCGCATCACTGAACGGCTACGTTCCCTCAGTGTCTGATTGGCTAGGTTCAGTTTTCCAACTTGTCCAATGGAAATATCAGGTGTTCCAAGCAATACAGCACATTTTGTATGTATAAATGATTTGTAAGTTGAAAAATGTTATTTATGCAGGGAAGCAAAGTCCCAGGCGCGAATTCCCTTAGATGCATCACTGGACTCCCTCAGTTCTCCCCTAGATTGCTCTGATTCTTTATTCTGCCAGTTTTACATCTGCGACATGATACTACTCCTCCTCTGAGCGTCCGCTGTTCCCATTAATGCAGCCCCTAACAATGACTTGAATGAAAGAGGTAAGAGAAGAGGCCAGAGGGTCTCTGGAAAGAAAGGAAGCTTGTAGCTTTTCAAGTTCAATGAGGCTTAGGAGGTTGGAAGGCTCTCCAAATAAAAGCCTGTTTAAAAGAACGCTGAGGACTTGAAGCCCGATCTTTTCCCAGACCTCTGACCACTTTCAGCCATCCCTGGCAAGTGGATGTTTACCCGTGTCTCTAGCTCCCTCCTGCAGTCATTATTCCCCTCTCGAGTCTGGATCCCTGAAGCTGTGATGACACAAATGGAATTACTTGGAAGGTCTGCTGGGGTCAGCCCTCGGAACTCCCAGCAGCAGGTGCAGCCCGAGTCTCTGTTCCCAGCTCCTGGGACTTGATAAATGCAAATGCTGAGGCCATCAGGCCAGGGACAATAGAGAAGCTTAATCCCCCCAGGCAAAGGGAGGGAGAGAACCCTCAGCCACAGCCCTCCCAGCCTGGCAAAAGCCAAACCCCAGGCAGAGCACCTGCAGAATAGAGATCTTCTTGAAGCCAGGGATTCTTTCTTCCTTGAGTGCAGGCACGAAGGCAGCAAGGCACAGAGCCCCTGGGGGAACCTGCCTGGCAATGTTGGCTCAGCCTGGGGCTAGAGGCTGCTAGGACACACTCATTTTTTGGCAGGTGTTTCTACTAATTGGTGAAAACAGGAGATTGGGGGCTGGTAAGAGATACCAAGGTTTTATTTGGCTGTGTATTAGAGATGAACCAAAAGTTGGCCACCAAGAGGCATTGGATTATTTTGTGTCCTACTTAAGCACTAGTCTTGATAACTGCTAGTTCTTATGGTACTGTATTTGACTTTGAGTTCTTAGGGTTTCTCAAAATTTTCCATTGGTCATGGAACTAGTGTTTGTAACTTCTCAGAGGGTCCAGGATGGAAGGAAAATGGCTTCTGCCAGCCCCAAAGCTTGGGAATAAGTTTCCACCTCCATCACTTGTGGGATCAGAGAGCTGATGGTGACATTAGGGGAAAGACACTCCCAATGTGAAAGGTACCTCAGACTAGTTTGTGTTCTCTAAAGCTGCAGAATGAATTTTAGGAACAACAGAGGTTAAGAGCAGAGTTATACGTATTGAAGGAAAGAAAGCTTCTTCTGTCAGAGAGAGGGACAGAAAGGGACTCAAGTGGGTTGCCAAGGACCCTGTCCTTTCTAAGGGCTTTATAGAGCAAAACCATGAGGTGACAGTGGTTTAAGGTAAGAAACATGGAAACTTGCAAGATGAGCATGGGGTGGGACAAAACTGTGGTTAGCCAATAAGATTATGAGTATACTTGCTCAGGTAAAATTCATTAAATCAGAATCAAATGGAGAAGCAAGTCAAGCAGCAAGCAGGCACAGGATAGAAAACTGGGGCTTTTCCTGTAGGGGGTTAGGTTAGTGCTCTCCTTGGATTTTATGTGATTGATACCTATTTAGAATATCAATCACTGATGTCCATGCCTAGGGAGGTCTGTGGGTACATTTGTTTAATCTTTTGTCTTGAAGTCTGGCCTACAGCAGGAGTGCTTTTCTCTCCCAGGTTGCAAGGTATTTCCTTTTCCATACTGGCTCTTTGGAGGACCCAGCCTTGTCTAACTGCCTATAACATTTCTATCTAACTCAGCTGCCTACAACAGTTGAAACACCTCCTTTTTAAGAATTCACTTTTCATCAAATGAATACTGTGGGCAGGTGAATGCAGGAAACAATGAGGTACAAAATTAGAAATTCACGGTCCAAGATATCCACATCTATGTTGCCCTTCCAGGCTTCTCTTTTGCCCAAAATAGCCCCCAAATCTTCAAAAACATACACTTTACTTTCACAGGAGAAAAAGTCAAGTGCAGCCAGCATACAAATTAGAGAGTTTACAAAGTACAGACTCACATTGTTCAGCTTTGCCTGTATTTCCAGATCTTTGTCTTCTGCCTTCCAGATACTGAAGGAGCCTGGTTCACTTATTAAAGTGACATTATTACTGTTTCTGCCTCAGGTGAAGACTGCTTTCCCAATGTTCTTCCTGGCTGGAACCAAAATTTTCCTGGATTTAATTCTCCCTTTGTAGGCATGCAGCTCCCTTTACCTAAGAAGTAGTCTTAGGCCAATGCTGAGGTCCTTGTGAGATTTGGATTCTGGAATAGTACTGCAATGATTTTGTTTAATTCCACAGTATGCATTTCAGGTTGTGTCTTTGATTTTGCTTTAGCCAGCATAGAAATAGAACTCTAAATATAGCAGAATTTGAGCTGTGCCTTTTGACATATAAACCTAAGAAACACTTTCTTACACTCTTGCTCTTGCCCCTTTTCTCATCTCTGGAATGTCTTCATTTCTAAATATGATTGATGTAATCTTGGGCAGAGAAAGTTCTGGACTTGTCTGGCTTCTTGTGCTTGCTCTAGGACATGCTGACTCCCTTCCAGACTAGCTGTGTTCAGACTTTAGACAGTCCAGTCACCTTCTGCCTGAGGCGTGAGATGGACAGAACTGCACTACCCTCCTCTTCCCTCCACAGGAAGCCATAGAGAGATACTCAGTGTGGCAGCCCACTTGCCATTCTGCTATTGGGTGAATTTGGTTCATTATCTTCTAATGTTTTTAGATTCAAATTATCATGTAAGTTAGAGATAGAAAATCTATTAGGTCATTTTTCCAATCCTCTCAGGGGCTGAAGTGGGATCAATGTTTGTTCTCCAGTTCTTTGTTCTCTCTTGTGTTAAATAATGTAAGGAATGGGGCTTCTATTCTTGAGAGGGTATTACATATTCTAATAGATTTTCACAGCAAAGAAGGCCTTTCATCTTTGGCCCAAAGTTTCCCTTCTTTAAATTTATTTCATGACTTCATTCTTTGGATCTCCCTTTACAAGAGCCTCTCCCTTTTGAGGTTTAAGCCATGGAGATGTATTTCTTAGAATTGGTCTCCGAGTAAGATTTATGAGCCCAACTTGCCTAAAATGGGGCCTTAGTCCAACCTGACCAACCCTTTTACTCCAGGTGCAAATGGAAAATATTATAGATAAAGAATCAATGGCCATGCTGACCGAGTTCCCTGTGGCACTGCATATCAGAGATTCCATTCATATTTTTCTCTAGTTCTTTTCTGCTTCAAGCAATATAAATTGTTCAGTTCTGTTCCAATAAGTGATGTAGCACTCAGAAACACTTCTTTTCCTTCCTATGTTCCACAGTCACATTCTTCTGCTCCAATAGCTTCTGTCTCCATCTGGGAATAGAGGTGGCCACAAGGGCTCCTGAAGGCTCCTCGAAGTTGGTTTCTTAAGCCATAGAGGGAAATTTTCTCACAGAAGTCTCATAGTCTGGGTATTTCTGTCCCGGCCCAGAAACCAGTATTAGAAACCTGTGACAATTCTAATTTGGCAGCCTTTACTTGGCTTTTATTTATAAATCTAGAATCAGGCAGCAATTGTGAGGAAAAATGGTTCAGGGTGCTTTTTAGGCCACCACATACACAGGTTATGTTTATAGGCAGGGAAAAGAAAACAACCTACAGAAATCAGAAGTGAGGGGCCTGGATAGCTCTGAGCTACAACCTGGCCATGGGTTTATCTAAACCTGTTTTGAGCAGTTGGCCACTCATGGTTGACTAGAGTTCTGCGGCTGTGATGGGCAGAGACTCATCTCCTGTTCCTGTTGTAGGTTACAGTCTGTTCTACACATTAAGTTAGGTTCACAAAGTATGGAAAAGTCTTTAGCCCAAACTTAAAAAAAACCCTACAGAGATAATTTTAGGCTGAACTAAACTTAACACTTTGAAAATGATAAGGTTTTTGTTGACAGGCCTGAGGCACAGTGGAATCTCCATTCAAACCATGAGGCTGTGTGTCTATGCCTGTCTATGTGGTCTCTCTCCCTTTTCTTCCACAGTAACTCAGATTCAACCATGGGGCTCCAACCTAAAGACATTATCTAGTTCTGATCACACCCTGAAGCCCCACTTCTTAACATGAGTAGTTGGATTAAATTTCCATCCTTTTAAGGCCTAACAATGGAGATTAAATTTCAACACCTGCAGCCTTAGAGGAAGCTCAAACTGTAGCTAGGTAGGGCTAATTGTGTCGTTGTAAATTGCTTTGAACCACAATCACAATGAACTTTATTGAGAAAGCTATTTTTTTAATTTAATTTTTTTTAACCTTTATTGTGTTAGATGTAGCATTTAACACTTGGGGGCATTTTATTAGTTCTATATAGCTGTTTTCCAAATTGAATGCCGTAAAAGAACAATAGTCATGTATGATCTCATAGTTTCTATGGGTCAGTAATTGAGAGGTGTCTTAGCTGGGCAGTATGCCACAGAGTCTCTCATGAAATCACACAGCACACTCATGTGAAAGTTTGACTGGGGTGTGAAAAATCTGCTTCTGAAGTGGCTCTCTCCTATGCTTGATAGGTTGGTTGGGGCAGCCATTGCCAAGTGGCAGCAATCTCTCTCTATAGTATTACTTTAATATCCCTATGACATGTGGCCTGTTTCCTCCAGAGCCAGTGATCCTGGAGAACAACACAGAGCTATAATAATGTCCTTTGTAACTAAACCTCAAACATCATACATCACTATTTCTGCAATATCCTATTACACAAGTCAGCTTTATTTATGGTGGGAAGGTTTACAAAGGGAAGGGATACCAGGAGGTAAGGATCACGGAGGATCATCTTTGAGGCTGCCAGCTACAGGTATGCTTGCTTATCTGTGCTTAAAGTAATTTCAACTGAGTAATTTCTAAGCCTAGTATTTCATGATGATAGATTTCATGGATATCCATGTTCTCGTAGGGATTCTGAATTTAACTGTGTCATGACTCTGTCATGAGTTTTACAAAAAGACAGGTAAAAAGAGTAGCATGTGTCTCTTGGTCACTTACATTAGATCACAAATGATATTGTAAGCTTACCTGTATGTCACACAATCCCAACTGTATAAGGGTTTGAGTGAGGAATCTGTAGACCTTTATGACGGACTTTGCAAGACTAAAGCAGCTGAATATTCTGACAAACTAATGCTGTCTTTTGTATTGCTCCTGGGACTTCTCCAAGCCACACACATACCAGTGCTATCAACAGGAAAATGTTACGCGGGGGTAGCCTGACAATGTCGCATTGTCCTGTGGGATTTATGATTGGGTTCCAACAAATGACATGTTCTCTCCTTTGTGTGCTCTGGGACTGTGGCTGTGTCACAACACAGGCTCATGGGAGACCTTTGGGAACACCTGCTCTCAGATTGCTTTTCTGTCGTGTCTCCAAGATTTCTGCGTACCTCTGCCCCCTTTGATTGGCACTGTCCTGGCAGTGTCCCACAGATGGAATGTTGTTTCAGGGACGTCCTCCGGGTGTTGGCTGCAGAAGTCCTTGTGAGCAGCTGTGATTTGTGGCAAGGAATGTTTTATAGTTGAATTTGCCCTACTGCACCTCCTTCTGCAACTCAGCATGAGATGGAATAATGTTGTAAAAACCCAGAGAAAAGAAAAAAGAGTATATTGTATGTCAGCCAAGGTTGAGGGAAAAAAGATTTTTCAAAGTTACAAAAACATTCTTAAGGAAATATGTCATTGAATCACATATGATTTTTCAGAAAACCTGGGTTCAAACCCTGATGTTTTACTCTCTAAACAACTTCGGCAGGATCTCAAAATCTTGCTGTTTTGTCAACTATTAAACGGCAATTAATATCACTCTTTGCATTGCAAAGCTGCTATGAGAGTCCTTGTCTGACTATATCACTATACTCATGACTACAAAACTCTTAGAGCTTTCAAAGATAACAAATACCCCACTGTAGCATGGGTGCCCTAGGTTCACTGCCACCGGAGACCCTGCAACACAGAGTTGCAGGAGGTGCAGTGGGGCAAATTCAGCTATAAAACACTCCTTGCCACAAATCACAGCTGCTCACAAGGACTTCTGCAGATGAGGCTTTAGCTATTCATAGGTAGTTTTGAACACAATAACAGATGCAGGGTCTCCGGTGGCAGTGAACCTAGGGCACCCATGCTACAGTGGGGTATTTGTTATCTCTGAGAGCTCTAAGAGTTTTGCAGTCATGAGTATAGGTGATGTAGTTAGACACATGGTGTTGAAATCTACCAGCTGTAGATCCAAATCCAGGTTCTGTCGTTTGGCTGCAATTTACTTCCATGCTTCTCAGATTTTATACTGTGCACAGAGGTCACTTGGGGATCGTGTTAAGATGCAGGTTCTAGTGTCACAGGTCCGGGGATAGGCCTGAGATGTAGCACTTCCAGGCGATGCCAATGTCTCGGAGCCACACTTTGAGAAACAAGGAGCTCTGCTCCAAGCCAGTGATGCACCCTGCCAGTTCCCATCAGCACTACCTGGGAGTGGTAAGTTTCATTATCTAGGTTGTATCTTGGTTCAGTTAAAGGAAAATCTTTGAGAATGAAACATAGTGTCAGAGTTTGTGTGAAGACTTAGTTTACTAATCTGCAAAGCAGGAAACTCTATTGGTTCTTTGTATCCGTGAGCTATGAATCTGTTTAAACAACCAGCAATCTAAAACATTTGGGGGAAGGTTGTGTCTCCATTGAACAGAAGCAGGCTTGTTTTTATGTTATTCCCTAAATTATACAGCAGAGTGACTATTTAAATCACATTTGTTTTGTTATAAATAATCTAGAAATGATTTAAAGAATATAGGGAGATATCATTTAGTGTAAGTCACTTAAAACATCTGAAGATTTTGATATTTATAGGGGGCCCTAAACCAGTCCCTAAGGGTACCAAGGATGATCATGCTCAACTTTCATAGGCCTATGTTAGTGTTTACACTCTTTGGGGCTCTTCATATAATATCTGTTTTATAAAACAGCTATCAACATTTTACTATGGATGTTATTCTTTTGAATTTATGGGATATTTGCACATATATAATCTTACAGTTCACAGAGTATTTATATATGTATTATCTCATTTAATCCTCAAAAAATCCATATGAAATAGTTATATTTTCTTTATGGGTTCCTAGATAAGAGATGAAACCTGGGAGTGGAACTCAAGTGTCCTCCCTTGTTTCTGGGAACATCTCTGTGACCTCTGCCATGTAAAGTATGACCTCAAACCCTCTTCCATGGGATCTATGATGCCTCAATATACCCTTGCCCTGAAGGTGCTATCTGCTACTGGGCTGTATTCACCTCGCGTCACTTTGTGTCCTGGGTACTGAAGAAGAACGGGCTGCATGTGGAGCTTACTTCCTTCAGTGTGTAAAGAGGTGAAAAGACTGAATGTACAGCTATGAAAAGATAGTTTATCCCACCAGCTTTGGGCACTTGATCTAATTTTATTTCTCATGTATCTCATTGAGCACCAATACAGGAATCAATGTAGGATGAAACAAAAAGAGCAAGTTTAGAGCTTGCTCCTCAGCTTTAAACTAACACAGTTATCCATAAAACTGTCAGCTTTAAGATGGGTAAAGAGCCATTTTTGACAAACGGAGCACCCCCATGTTCCCTCAGACTTGATCCTTTGCTTTTCTTCATCTTTCCCTTTTGGAAGATGAGTTAAAGCTAAGAAAAGTATACCTCACATGGATAGCCATCCTTCTTTCCTGGAGATTTTTTTTTTTTAATTCCTAACAGCGGATGTGGCCCCATTTGTTCTGGCACTGAGGTTAGCCATGGAATTAGCAAATAGAAATTTTTAGGTTGCAAAAATCATAAAAGCGAGCTGCTTAAATGGATAATTTCAATTTATATATTTGAAAGTACCTGAACTTGGCAGGTAAAGATCTCATCCACCCAAATCAAAGGCTGGTATGAGCCACTTTAAGACACTCTCAGGGACTTTAATGATTGCCCCGCTGGAATGTGGCCCTTTCCTGTTTCCAGCCTGATGTTTGAATACAATGGCCCTGGGCGCAAAAATATCTCTGTTTGGCAACTACCTCAATTAATGGATGGAAAATAGTATTTTGAATGTAATGGATGCTTTTCAGGAATTAATAGAGACTGAAAGCATTCTTACTTATTTTGGAAAAAAGAATTAAATGGAAATATTTGTGTCATTTAAGAAGCTACTGGAACACACAGTGGTGTGTATAGTGCTGACATCCTATTGTATGTTTACTTTCCTGTCATGGGCTTAGTATAGTGAATCTAGACTTCAGGAGGCTTCTTGGGGATCATCTTGATTATGAAAATAGCAATTGCTCTTCCTAAGTGTGGAGAGACATTAAGATACTTCAGATATTCTCTTTTGTTTGGACTAGGTCTCCAGAATGGCCACATAATCAATTCCTGGATATTTTCATTGTAGCAGGAGTAGATTCTCCACCTTTACAGTTTGATAGAACAATTCCTTTTCCCCTGATGGGAAAACCTTCTGAGGAGGGAAGAGACAATTCTTATCCCTTTGATGTATGGCTTCAGTCATTACAGCATCTGATGGGGTGAAGTTGCCCAGCTGAGGCCAATTGTCTGAAAATGACTGTTTTGGTCCCAGGGAGGAAATTATCATAACAGTCGGGGTGTTGTTGGCTGCTGATACCTAGCTTAGTAGTAGGAACTCAGGTCATTATGAGAAAGATGGTTCTGGACCTATGGTGAAATATCTTCTGCCAAGAAGTTAGTACCTCTTTGGGGAAATGCACGCATTGCTTCTCCACTTGCTTGCGTTTGTGGATTTGCTTTAAAAGTGCTGTAGAGTTGGCAGCCCAGGTCTGCTTTGTGAAGGTCATCTGGAGTGAGTATAATTCCCAAGGATGGCATCTGCTCTGGTGAGACTGTCCCCTCTAAAAGACATGTTGAAATTTAATGAACATTGTAATGGTATTAGGAGATGGAACCTTTAGAGAAGTTGAGGTCATGGGGACTTTGCCCTTATAAATTGATTAATGCTGTTATTTCCAGAATGTTCTGTTAAAACACCTTCTGCTGTGTTTCTTGCCATCATTTTCTTATCCCTTCCCCGTTTCTCTCACCATACAATGTCTTCCGCCAGATTATGATGCAGTAGAAATGTTTTGGTCAGAAACACCTCCTTAATCTTTTATTTCTCAGGATACAGAACTGTGGGAAATACTTTTATTTTCTTTATAAATCACCAAGTCTCAAGTACCCTATTATAGACATGGAAATTGAACTAAGATATCTAGACATTAATCTAACACAGACTCTTTGGTGAACTTTAGGTAACTGATTTATCACTGGTGAGGCAACTCTGAGTTCACAATCTCTTTTTGTGCTAGGCAAGATTCCTCATGGATTTTTGGACTAACCTTGGAAAGGGGAGAGAAATTCACTTTCAATTTGTGTGATAAGGCTTGAGAGTCACAATCTGAACACTAAGAAATACTATTTGCAGTTGCCCCTTAAGCTGGTAAAGTGGGACATATCAATTATCCTCAACAGGAGTATCCAGATTTCCCAAAGGCATGGTTAATAAGAATAGCATAATTTCTCCCTAAACCTTCAGCATCTTTTTCTTTGTAGTTTTCCAATAGCAGTGGTTTTCAAATATTTGCCAATACCATATATTCATTGTGTGCCAGGCATATCGGTGCCTGGAATATGTCAGTGTGTAAAAACAAAAACGTATAATTCCTGCCTTTAGAGATTATGTTGTACTGGGACAAAAGAAAATAATCAAGAAGAACAATAAATAAATGAATTACATCCCATGTAGTCATTCCTCCATATAAATGGTGGTTACATTCCAAAACACACAGTAGACCCCAGAAACTAAAGTCACTAAACAGTATTTATTCAGTACCTTATCAAGTAGTACTGCTCCCTATATGTACCATGTTTTTCATACACATACATTTCTGTGATAGAATTCAATTTAACTTATAGGTTAGGGACCTAAGAGATCAGTAATAACTTAGAAAATAAAACAGTCACAACAATATACTATAATAAAAGCTATGTGAATATAGTCTTTCTCAGGACATATAGTATTACTCACCTCCTGCTCCTTGAGATGCCATGAGGGGCTATGGTGCTTGTATGATGGCATGAAGCAGACCGAGTGAAGCGTGCTGCATGACATGGTGTCAAGTTACTACACAGGAGTTACCTGAATGGAAGCAGGGCAATATCTCCAGGGTCAATATGACAACTGGGATGGGTGCTAAGTGACTACCAGGTAGGTAACACACCTACCTGGGCAGAGGTGGGCATGCTGGGCAAAGGGATGATTCACACCCTGGGCAGGACTAAGGCAAGAGACGATAACATCGTGCTTCTCACAATGACAGGCGATTTAAAACTTAGGGATTGTTTAATTGTGAACTTGCCATTGGCTTCAGTTGACCATAGGTAACTGAAACAATAGAAAATAAAACCCCAGACAAGGGAGGGATACTGTAGTGTGTTGGAAGTGGATAGAGCTGCAGAAAAATACAACTTAGCTAAAGGCAAGGAGTTAACATCCTGAACATACTGCAGATTTTAAAAGGGATGAGGCCTCATTGATAAGGTGAAAAATGGAAAACTGGGTTTAGGTAAAAAACTCAAGCAAAAGCCCTTGACTCAGGTGTTAAAATATTTAATGAGCAACATCACAGTGGGCAATGTAGCTGGACTAAAAGAAATGACAGAAGTAGCAGGAGAAGAATGAGATCAGGAGCAGGATTAGCGTAGTGGGAGACAGACCAGACAAGACTTGGAAGATCGTTGTGTCTTTGGGATTTTTTTGCCTGAAGTACTAACTCACTGGAAGATTTTGAACAGAGGAGTGATGTACTCTGACATAATTTAATACCATCCTGTGTCATTCACAGTATGATGTTGAGAGATTATTTGACTTATAATGAAATATGTAGGAAGAGGGGGAAAGGGCGGGAGCCAGGAGACCAGGCAGATTATTGCAGTGATCCATGGGAAGTGACAGTGGTGTAGACTGAGTGCATGCAGTGGAGATGGTGAGAATCATGTCCTGAATTTGTGGGTACACGTTATCTGTGCCCCACCTGGTTCTCAGACCTTATCCTCAGGATGGAGAAGATGGTTTATAAGCACTTACATCAACATCCTTGTGCCTGAGGGCTTTCTGTGGGGCTCAGAAAATTGCCTTACCCTGGGGGCTTACCAGGACCACCATCCAAGGATTCATGGAGCGCTGAACTTGACAGAAAACCTGAGTGAGGTGGTCACAGATCCATGGGATCATTACTCATCCTCACTAGGCCTGATGGCACCATGCATCTCGGCTGAGAGATGACATTTGTTCTCTTTCATTGCTTGTAACTGTCCCACACTTTGCTTCCCAGTGCTGGCCATTGTTTCTTGTATATTGGTGTAGTTCTGAGTGAGGCCTGGGCCCAGGGGTTCACAGCGGGGTCCAAGACAGCTTCATTGCCTGATCTGAGATGCCATGCATGGTTCCCCATTCGGGTTCATTCTTGGTCTAGTATTTGGCTGTCATCTCATTGTATTAAAATTCTCCATGTTATCCATGAATTTGCATCACCTGAGTGACCTCTAATGAGACAATGAAGCATCCTCATGAGCAAAGGATACAAGGTACCGACCTCCGTATTGACATGGAGCGTTTGTCACAGCCCATGAGCACAGGACTCAGGTCCACTCACCTTGCACCAGCCCAGCCCAACTAGAGGGCAGTATGAGATAAGTGTGTTTCATTTACTCCTGAGTAATCAAGAAAACCAACAGCCTTGGGAGACCACACTTTCCATTCCCGCCAGAGCTTGCTGCACACGTAGAAGGAAGATAGTGGCCTGTTAAGAAATGTGGACAACCAAAGAATCCTGTCAGAGCCTTTCTTATTTATACTACTTCTCAGTGTTAAGCAACCTTGTATGCCAGAAATGCTGATACCTAATGAAAGAGACAATGCCATTTCTTCTCAGTCCTTCTTCATTTATTAAAAATAAAGAGTATCAGTAAAAATGTGCAGATATAAAGACTTGAAATAAAACAGTTGTGTCGCTGGACACAGTGGCACATGCCTATAACCTCAGCTACTTGGGAGGTGAGGGTGGAGAGTTCAATATTTGAGGCCAGCCTAGGCAACTTAGGGAGACCCTGTCTCAAAATAAAAATTAAAATGTTGGGATATGGCTCATTGCTTAGCATGTACAAGGCCTTGGTACTAAAACAACAATAAAAAGAAAAACAGCTGAGTTGTTTTTGTGCAGTGTATCCATTCTACAGGCATGCCCGTGGACAAGCTATGAAATAGATGTAATTTTGGTGATTTCATGTGGGAGTCAAATGCCTTTATATTTGAATTTGAAACTCACATTGTACAATGTTAAGATCAATATTAAACATTATGCTCATAATTTAAAACCTTACATAAGAAATTGAAAAATGACATCATAACAAATTGCAAGAGACTTCAGGAGAAAAGTCACTTTCCCCCTGATTTTTGAATAGAAAGACATAGCTTTAGTAGACATTCAGCTGAAGACAACTTCTCTCTTCTTCCCTTCCATGGGAGTTAAGCTGGTGGCATTTGCTACCCTACTACATCTAAGGGACAGGGGTGACCAGGGCAAGGGAAGTATTACCTTGGCTCTCCTGCCCCATCCCCACCCCCCGACTGGGTCAGGAATCCTGTTGCTGCACGGTGATAATGGCCCTCAGTGCTGTGGTGGGCCTGGGCAGCTGTTTTTCATTTTGTATTAGGTCCTGAAAATTAGTAGCTGGCCCTGGCTGAGGCTATAGAAAGTCAGCTATGAGCAAAAGTTCTCCCTCTAGGGCCCTGCCTCCTCACCCTCCTTCAAGCTCCAGAGTCTGGGTCTGTCTCCCAGTCTCCCAATTGCTAATCGCTGCTTCTAGTGGAGATAGGGCACAGAGCAAGATGCCAGGACTTTAACTCCTCTGTCGCCGGAATCCCCACTGCCTGACTTTTTCCAGACCAGCCAGGCTGCAGTCAGAGGATGTTAATGAGCAGTTCCCTTCTGAGGATGAGCTAAGCACGGGCAGGAAGAGTAATCATTAGCAGCTCTCTTGTGGATACATGAAGGCCGGTGCAAATGTCTGCAGACAAGTAATTTGGCTGGGCGTGTTTTGACAATAAACTCAAACCAGACAAAAGGCAATGGGGAGGAGAGGGAGAAAATAGAGGGAGAAGCTGCGAACTCACCAGGAAAATAACTGGGCTCCTTCATGTTCATCGCTTGAACTGTAAAGAGCAGACCTTTCCATAGAGATGTATGGACTATTGCAAGAGGTGCTTGTTTGGCCACCAGGGCTCTTCCAGGCAGTTCTACTCCTTGAAGGATCTCTGTTAGCACCTTTATAAAATTTCCGTGAACCTGACTTTATCCTCATGCTTAGGATAGAGTGGTTCAAAGGGACAGTGAAGCTTCAGCTACCCCTTTTCTGCCTCACCTCAGATTGGAAAGTTCCCAAGGTAACAGCCTTCAGGGTGGGCATCAGTGGAGGAAGGTGTCAAAGGCCAGGTGAGGAAAGGAGAGGAGTGGTCCTCTAGACATGGACAGGAGTGGGTGAGGTCTAAACTCTGGGCACCTTGGACATCATCGTGATTCCTGAACACTATGAGTTCATTCCATCTGGAGCACTAGCTTTCTGGAGTGATTGTCTTCTTTTGAAAGTCTAGAGTTTATCAAGGGTGGTAAGATGCATTGCTCTGGAGCAACGAGGTTTGTCCATGCAGAACTGAGGAATGTAAGCTGACCACACTTCCCAGCCTGGTTGCCACGCGTCAGGTAACACCAGAGCCGCATCCTGAGAAACACGTGTTACGGAGCTGCCCCTGCCATCAACCTTCGCAGCCTTTTCTATGGAGCCCTGCTCATCCTTTAGCTTGTGTTCTTCATTTATTTCAGTAAACAGCATGCTCGAAGTAGAGATTTGAAGCTTGCAGGTCAGAGTCAATAGATCCAGCAGTGTTCACCAAGCTTCTGCTCTTCCTTAGAAACATTGTTTTTTCAGGACTGTGTCTCACAAAGCATTCTGACAGTCTTTATCGTAGAGCAATTTTGGCCATTTTTTTTTTTATTTAAGAAGAAAATTTCAATTGAATTTAAGTTTTTCATAACAAAATAAAGTAAATAAATAATGAGTAAAACTTTGTTAGGTAATGTTGGATTAGAGAGGGCCACAAACCGTTGTACATCTAAGACTTTTTTCATACCCCAAAAAACTAACTTTTACATTCTTGGGGACAACAGTGTCCTCAGTGAGATAGATGGCTTGCCATGAAGGACCATTGTATGATCCAACTGGGAGAGATGCCCAAGGACACAGCACAGCCTGGTGACAAAAGTCTGAAGTTTGGGATCAAATTCACTGGGCTCTATTTGTCTTGTGTTTGGCTTATGAGTTTTTTCTCTTTAGTTTCCTCACTTTCTGAAATGGTCTAATAATGGTCCTTTCCTCATACTTTTACATGAAAACCAAACAGGATGATGGCATAAGAGAAGCACTACATGCAGAGTCTTTCATAAATGGTAGTTTTAGACCGAATCTGTATTAGTACTACTCTGTTGCTACAGGCTAGGTCACCCAAATTTAGCCACTGAAAACAACTAACATCATCTGACCCATTCTTTAGAATAAAGAGCCCAGGACCAGCTTAGCATGTGGTTCTGGCTCAGAATCTCTCAGGGGATGGAGTCAAGTGCCGTGGCCTTGGAGAACACTACTTTGTACTGCTGGGGTACAGTAAGTTACAGAAGAATCGGAGTATGGAAAACTCAGCTTCACTTCCAAGGAGACATTCTTGAGAAACTTACTATGTTATACAATTTGTCATAGTTTTGAGAACCTGCTAGAGAAGAGTGTAAGAAACAGCTACTTTTTTTTTGCAGTAGTAGCTATCTTCTTCTCTTGACACCAAAGGATGCTCTGAATTACATAATAAGCAGCTGTCACTTTATACATTGGCATCCAGAAAGAGGATGACAAGGACTGTATAACACAAGTGTGTGCTAGCTTCATGCCTAGCCACATGAGATATCTGTTTGCCTTTTTACTTCCCCTTTCTTCTTCCTTTAAATTGTGGTTTTATTATATGTAACTTTGTAATTTTTCAAAACTCATTTCATTATTCCAGGTTCTCTGTATTTTAATATGAAATTTGAAATCATTATATCTTGATTTCAATATTTACTCTAAAGGTATAATAACTGAGACAGTGTAGTAATGGCATAAAGGTAGAAACAAGGTCAATGAAATTAAGCATAGAGTCCACAAATATAGGTAACCAGCAGATTGTAAGTGAAAGTACCAATGTACTATCACTGGGGAAGGATAGCATTGTCAATAAATGAGGCTGGGCCAATTGCTTAGCCATATGCTATTAGCTGGATAAATAGACAGATGATAGATAGATAGATAGATAGATAGACAGATAGATTAGTCTCAACAGTACTTTAAACCACATTTAAAGATTAAATTTAAAATATATCAAAGACTAAATAAGATACAAAACTAAAAGTTATGGGGAGAAAAGGAGAAAGGAGAAATCACTTTGTGATTATGTTAAGCATAACTTTTTTACAGTAAAAAGTATAAATCATATAAAATAGTACACAAATAAGTTGACTTCATCATAATTTAAGCATTAGTTCCTATAAACACACATGAAGAAAATTCAAAGACAAACAATAGGTCTGTTTTTGTTTTTTTTTTTTTTTTGGTAACATTTACACATTCATACATTGCTGGTGGGAATGTAAAATGGAATAACTACTTTGGAAGACTGAGTTTCTTACCAAGGTTAGCACACATCTGCAATTCCACCCAGCAACTCCTTCCCTAGGTGTCTCTCAAGAGGAATGAACTATGTTTACACACAAGGGTGTGAAAGTTTGAAGCCGCTTTAGTAGCAGCAGTCCAAAGTTGGAAGTGGCCAAATGTGCACCAGCTAGTTCATGAAAGGATGAAATTGTGAGGGTGAGAGTCCCATGTTGGACACAGCTGACCTGTGGTCCTCATCCTTGTCTTCCTGAGGTGCTTAGGGGATGCACCCTAGCTGTCCCCGGGGGCAGCTTATCTGTCAGCCTGCTTTACACTGACTCTTTCCCTGTCCAGGCTCTGCCTCTCACCTCTGCCTCTATCATCCCAGATCACTCCAAAAATAACTACTTGTACTTAGGCCCTTGTCTCAGGATCTGGAGCAATCAAGCACAGCACAGTTCTGCTTGGGTGGGAATTTTGGGTTAGTTTCCTAGTAGGGGTGCAGTAGTACACACTTGCAATTCCAGCACCCTGTGAGACTGAACAGGAGGATCATAGATTCAAGACCAAGTTGGGTAACTTAGACTAATCCTACCTCAAAATAAATAATTGTTTAAAAAATTCCAGGGATGTAGTTCAGTGTGAAGACCTTGGGTTTGATCTCCAGTACTGCAAAGAAATCAAAACCACAAACAATTCCACAAGACTATCCTGTGACTATTCCTAAGGGAAATTTGTGTTTGAAATTTCCTGGTGGCTTTTTAGGTAGTGTGTGGTTTTCTTCACAGTAAAGACTGAAATGCCAAGGTGACAGCAGGAGCAGTAATTTCTAGATATTACTCTAAACAGAAGTCTGTCACTATGACTAGGGCCCTAGGTCCATTCCTCTTTCCCTTCTATATATGACAGCTAGACAGATTAAGGCTAACATTGGGAGGAAAGCAAGCTGCATACTTCACTCTCCCTTGAGAAAAAGTCTTGTTTTCCCCGCACATAGGTATGGGCGTATTTCATCATGAAAAAATTAGGTATTACAATTTGTTAGACACTGAATGCATGTCTGACTCTCTACTGTACTGGGCCGTTAGTGATAAGAAGAGGAGAGAAGAAGATGGAAGAGATGAATCAAAGGAAAAAAAAAACACACACAGCAGTGCACAGAGAGAAAGGGAGTACAGTAATGGCTGAGGTGTGAAAGGCGAGCCAGGGATATCTTCAGGGATACTCAAGAGGGGTCTTGGAGGATCAGTATGGGTCTTCAGGCAGAGAGAGAGAAGAAAGAACAGGCGAAGGCAATCTGTGTACAAAGGCACAGGGTGCCTGAGAGCATGCCAGATCCAGTCATGCAGGCTCTGCAGAAGGGCTAAGGGAATTTTGTTAGGATCAGTGTAGGGGAGAGGGGCTAGAGCGGGATAGAAGGGGACTGGCAGACTTCGTTCAGAGGCAATCCTGTGCCAAGGGTGCCATGGGTGCTCACCAAAGAAACCATGTAAACACTTTAGTTTTCCCAAACTGAAAAGACAGTTCAACATTCACACTCAGTAAAGGTAAGGTAAAAGTACCTCATCCAACACTACTTTTCCATGGGAGATGTGTTCCAAGGTTTGGGGTGGATATCTGAAATATCTGATAGTACTGAACCCAATGGATGTGTTTTTCCCATGTGCATATTCCTCTGAACACATTTAATTTATAAATTAGGCACAGAAAAAGATTAGCAACCATAAGGTACCATAGACATTAGCAACTTCAGCATGCGTTCTTTTCGTTATTATGCTAATAACTTAGCATTTCACTTAAATGAAACACTTTACATCTTCTCTTCCACATATTTGAATTATGGGCACTGCTACTCTTATATTTTAGAAATATTATTGATAAAATAAGAATTACTTAAGCACAAGTATCCTGATACTGTGACAGTCTTATAACTAAAATGGCTGCAGAGTAACTAACAGGGAAGTAACATATACAGCATGAATACAGTGGAAAAAAGGGATACTTGACACTCCTCTTATTCCTAACATGACAGAGCATGAAAGTGAGAGATTTCACCACAGTACTGAGAATGCTATGCAATTTAAAACTTACGAATTGACTATTTATTTGTTTATTTGATACAGGGTCTTGCTACACAGCTCAGATTCATAGTGATCCTCCTGTCTCAGTCTCTTCAGTGCTGGGATTACAGGTGTGTGCCAACCATGCTTGGTTTCAGTGGCTGGCACTGTGCACTCAGGGTTGTAGGGCTGGCAAGGCAAGCTGTGCCAGGGATCAAATGTGGGCCCTTGTGTTTGGGCCCTCGGCTTAGACTGCCGAGCTGTCTCCTAAACCACATGAATTGATTATTAACAGAATTTTAAATGTAATATTCAAAGATGCAGTTCACCACAGACAACTGAGACTGGAAAGCAAAGCTAAAGATAAGGAGGGACTATTATGATAGGTGTGAGTATTGGAAGAAGAAAAGGAACTCTGTCTTTAGAACTAAAGAAGCTCGGATACATACAAATCCTGTTGCCAGACACCTATTCCATCTTGCCTGCACTATCTCTCTACAGCTGCCATTCAAGTAGCCTGGCTCTCTTTTCCTCCTGCACAGAGGTGGAAACTCTAGGTTTTTAAGAATTTCTAGTCAGTGAAAGGGTCTTGACTCTCCATTTCCCAGCACAGAGAGGATTTTAAAATTGTCTTGAATATTAATGTCCACTTCCCTTTCCTTCGGACAATGTCGGTTTGTTCTACCAGCTGCTTATGACATGTTTTACTGTAGATAACTTTGCCTGCTAAAGATTTAGGTTTGTTTAGGGTTTGTGCTGGTAAGGAGATTGTTTGCTAAAGCTAATGTTAGGCAGACAGCAGAGCTGTTCAATCAGATTATTTGACATTGGAACAGCTTCCTAAAAGGATTTCACTAGGGAGCAGGGAGATGGCTCAGTGGAGTAAGTGCTTCCTTGGCAAGCACAAGGACCTGAGTTCAATACCAGGTTCCACAAAAATAAATAAATAAATAAAAATAAAAGGATTTCACTGAAGTTCAGAGGCCTCAAAACTGACATTTTTTCCGTATTAAAAGGTGTCCACTTACACATATCCCTTGCTCATTGAGACCACAGTGTGGCAGATAGAAGCCAGAGTTTTGACATCCATAGCTTCTCCCAATCCCTGTCTATGTGGACTTTGAAGATCATAAAGGAACCATAGGTTAGTGTGTGTTTGTGTGTGT
>NDGM011225054.1:0-12879 GCA_002564305.1 Octomys mimax
TTTTTTGCAAAAGAACGAGTGAAACTATAGTATGTGCTTTTCAAGTTAAAGAAATTATCAGTTTTCTATTTTAAAATAAGATAGTATAGATAGAGTGATACAGCAAGTTTATCTACAAAAACCAATTCAGTTTCTTTCTCTGTCACACTTTTCCCTTTTTATAGCTTCAATTCCGACTGTAAGAGCCCATAATGTTTAGATGCTAATAGATCTTCATTTTTTAAAAAAAATTGTCTATCACTGATGATTTTTATGAATTTATACTTTATTATATTTTCAGGACATATAAAAATCACTCTGTTAAATATCTCAGTGCCTTCATATGGCAAAATTATCTTTCTTGTTCATAATGGAGTCTTAAGACTTTTTTTTTCTTGTATTTTAGGGAAGGGTCTACAGAATAATCAGGGTCTCACTATTAGATCAGACTTGTAGTAATCCACCTGTGTACAGCCTCCCAAGAGCTGAGATTACAAGAAGCATGCCACTATGCCCTTTGACTATTATTCAAAATAGTACTGTATCATGTATTTTTTCTCCAAGAACTCCTAACCAATTATAACCTGTAGAGAAAAATAGTATGAGCTCATTTCCACCTTTGAAAATATTGTCTCATATATTAAATTGATAACATATAAATATATCTTCCCTGTTTATTTCTTCCCCTGTTCCTTTTACCTTGTAGTTCTTTAAGCTATCATCTTTCCCTTAAATTACATTTACTGTCACAAGTTTTAATTACTTTTTTTCCATGATTGATTATTGTTAAAGACCTCTTAGCAGTACAGACAAACGTAAACAAAATACATTTATTTAAACAACACACAGGAGATAATTAGCTAATGTGTACAGGTGGTAATGACAGACTTTTGGAAGAATATAGCAAATAGCAGTGTGTGGAAATTAGTTTTTCTCTCAGCTAGAATGATTTGACAATCTTTTCCAGAACATGCAAAAATTTTATGATGAGTAGCTAAGCAAAACACTAGCCAATTCCGGAGTATTTTCATATCATAGGGCGCGTACTTTTTAGATTGTAATGAAGAAGCTAGCTATGCTAAGTGCTAAAGTACTTTGGGGGTTCTTTATTAATTTTTATTTGACTTTCTTCTTATCATATTAGCAAAGAGTAAAGAGCTTGTGTTTGATAATTCCAATACAGTATGAAGATAAGGCTCATCTAGGCTGATGATTTATTGTCTGTGGCAATAGATCCATCTGTCTCTAGGAGACAAGGAGTACGGAAGGCTCTAAGCCAGGGAGTAGGTAGGCTATATGGAAAACTGATTTTTCCTCTGTGGTGGCTGTGAGTGTTTTCATTATGCAGGATTTGAATTTTTGCCACTTTCCCCAATACATACATACCAATGTCCACTTGTACTTGCCCCCAACGTTGCAAACATAAATAAAAATTACTTTTAAGCTCTTACACATTATTAGCCTAGCTCAACTATGCTTCATTAATTGAGTTACTTTATATGGTATCTGCGCTCATAAAAGAAAACTTCAATTCTGACTTTGCTGATAGAATCTGTTAAAACCCCTGTTTGTTTTATATTCAAAGTCAAGAGCATGAAAGTACTAGGAACTGAGACTATTATACAGATTTTATGTTTTCATTTATTTATATTTTTATTAGTATATGTTTGCAGTTCATAATGTTTGCATTTCTTGTGTAAAGTTGATACCTGTACATAAGATTGTATGTTCTTTTTAGCTTAATATAAATCTCATAGAATAATAATATTTGTACCTTCCATGGTATTAATTCCTTTTCATTACACAGAAAAGGAAATTGAGATTTGTAAACATTAAGTATTTTGCCTAAGGTCACTCACTCAACTATCAAGACTCTGGCTCCTAATCCCTTATTTACTCAAGTGTAGAACATTAAATAATAGTATGAGTAAATAAAGGGACAGAAGGAGAAGAAGAGGAAGGGATAAGGCAGTAAAGAAGAGATAAGAAGTAAAAGGAAAATAAACAATCCAAATCTTCTACTTTTCAGACATTATTTGCTTAGCAGCTAAAAAGGCCTGGGGTGTAATTGGAACCCACTGTTCAGCCTCACTCCTTAGGTCATTTCAGCCTGAGCACAGCTGAGAAATTAAGACACTTTCCATAGCCTTTAAAGATAAGATACCTTAGTCAGATTACATGACTAGTAACTGGCATGGCTGAACTGAAGTGCAAATCTTTTGATTAAGTCTACCACTGTTACATTCTGTCTTGTGGGAACAACAAAGCACAACCTGTATGTGTGGGTGTATTCACACAGATCCTCTGCTACAGTTTGTGTGTCCCTAGGGTCTCATGTATTAGAGACTCCGTCTCAAGGTGGGGCTTTGGAAGGGGCTGTGGAACCTTTCAAAAGTAAGGCATTGTGGGAGGACTTCAGGTTTTTCAAAAATGCTCCTCTGCAATCTCACCTTGTCATGAGAGGGTTTCTATTTAAGGAGCAAGTTTGCGCCCACCCAGATTTCTCTGCTCACTAGTTCTGGATATAATCATGTTCCTGCCTGTTTTTGCACCATTGCTGTCAGCCTAGAGGGTGATGCAATCAAGGGCATCCCTGACCACAGAGCTGCCCTGCATTATTTGAACTTTGAGTCTCCTAAACTGTGAACTAATGTGCCTGTTTTCTTCATTAGGTAGGCTGACTCAGACATTTCATTACAGTGACTAAAATCTCACTGATGCATCATGCTGAATGTCTACTGGCAGGAGACTAGTAAGACAATGAGTGTTTAAATGAGGAGCTCAAAAGTGTCAACGTGAATATCAA
Source organism: Octomys mimax (assembly GCA_002564305.1). Taxonomy (NCBI): domain Eukaryota; kingdom Metazoa; phylum Chordata; class Mammalia; order Rodentia; family Octodontidae; genus Octomys; species Octomys mimax. The sequence continues at coordinate 2,786 of NDGM011225054.1, forward strand.
AAATAGTACATTAAAATGGACACTTTTTAAAATTTATGTATTTAGTACAGGGTCTACAGGGTCTCATTGCACAGATTGGACTCATAGTGATCCTCCTGTTTTTAGCCTCCCAAGCATTGGGATTACAGGCACGTGCCACCACACCCAGTCTCAATTGCTGTCTCAGTGTGCTCCAGGGGCAGAGCTGGCACAGCATGCCAAGGATGGAGCCCTGGTCCCTGAGTTTGCCTAAGCAGGAACTTTAATCGGCTGAGCTATCTAGCCAGCCCTGATACTAGTTATTTTTAACATATTACCCAATATTCATTCTGACATATAAATATAATATCATTCACTCATTTTTATCCACTAATTTAAGTCAAATATTTTGCATAGCTAGCATATGCAAATTTGTTAAAAGTGAATCATGTCACATAGTTACATAGGGGGGAGCTAAAATGACTATAAAAATTAATATAAATTTAGGGCGATAATGACCATAAAATAGGTGTAATTAAGGTCTATGCTTAAAATCTCTGAGGATTGGAGTGATTTCTGCTTGAGGTTCTAGTTTGTAGCTAATTAATAAAATTCAATAAACCCCCTTGTATGTAGGGAACACATGAAAAACTTCTCAGCAAACATCTGAAGCCATGGATACTACAGAACCCTATACACACTATAGTTTTCCATATATATATATGATAAGATTTAATTTATAAATTAGGTACAGAGATTAAAAATAATTTAAAAAATAAAGTGGAATAATTATAATAAGCTCTAATATATTTTATAGGATTAGTTCTCTCAAAGTATCTTATTGTACTTAAACTTTTAGTTTGAAGGAAACAGTTTACAGATTTTCCTTGGCAGATTTAACTTGTCATTTTCAATATTCTTATTGTTTGGGCCTACTATTAAGTGAAATTATGGTTACTTCAACACTGTCATGATGATAGGCTGTGGTCTATTTGATAACCAGGATAGGCTACTCAGCAAATACCTGGTGGGTAACATATACAACATGGATACTCTAGACAATGAGCAAAAGAATGATTAGGCTGTGGGACAAAGTGAGCAGGCGAGAGATCTGATCCCCCTTCTTAGACTGGCATGCAACTTGAAACTTGGGACTTGTTTATTTCTGAAATTTATTCCAGAGTCTAACTGAATGTGCTTCATTTGGGTCTGCGCCATAGAGCTTGGTAGAAAGTTCTAATCTTTTTTCTTTCACCATCTGCACTTGGTTTCTCTTAGGTACCTGCTTGTCAAATAAGTATGACTTCCAATTACCGATGTAAGTAAAATTACTTTTTAAAGATTGCTCTCAGTCTTCACAAAATGTTTACAGTAGTAATAAGATTGGGCTGGATTTAGATCATTTTGGATTATAAATATTTTATATTCAGTATTCTTAATATCTGTGGAGATAACTCATAGGAGGTATCAATTAAATCTAGAAGAAAAATATCACTTAATATTTTACTGCCCTGAATTGGTTTTTATCATTTGTTTGCACTTGTATCTCCAAGTTTTGATTTAGAAAATAGAATTAATATTTCTCTTTTCACATTTTTCTCTCTACCTATTGTATATATATTTTTTCTCTTTTCTATATTTAATAAATTGAGATGTGACTGTGTGTGAGAGTTATCTCTACTGAAAGCCAATGCCATGCCTGACCTATTCCAACGAGGTGTCACTGAAAAGCCAGCAGCAGCTCCCAGATAGAAGTGTAAATATCCGGCAAGAATTAAGACGTTTTCTTGAATTTACTCTAAAACATCATTCCCTTTCCCGTTCCAGTTACTTGTGTAATTGGCTCTATTTTTCTTTTGGAGAGTCCAAGTTTTCCCAAGCACTAGAAGGTAGGTGAAAGGAGAAAGGAGAAGACTAGGGCAAAGTGTAAAATGACGCTGTTCAAGTGTAAGATTTCATTTAATGTAAAAAACATGGAATATTTCCCATTAAAAGACCAGTCTATACTTATTTTATAGCATAAAAATAAAAATTTCAAATCATATTAAAACTTCCCACCAAATGAAATTAGTGAGCTGGGCTATTTGTCTTATATTGAGACCAACGCCTCAGACCTTCCTTGGAGATGGGAATTCTAGTTTTATAATGCTTGTAAGGTATCTATATGAAGAGGTTCAAAGATATAAAGAATAACGCTACATTTGTCCTTTTTGCTACTTCTAAATTGTTTTGTTTGTCTGAGCTTTACTTGATTTTCTACTGCATATAGTCTTATAAAACATTTGTGTACATCATTATACATTTTCTATCCTTGTTTTCAACTTTTACTGCTCCTTATTTGTCAGTTTAGACTCCTTTTGGTCAATTATGAAACTATTGTGAGCAAAATTTTTTCAATGCAACTTTTATGGTTTTTGCATTCTAGGACAAATCTTAGGGGCTAACGGAAACCCTAAGGATTCCTTAACCATGCCTAGGTAACGATAGTGAAAACAACTCATACCTCAGCACTGAATGGGGGAAAGTCTAAGTACTTTCCTATAAGTCACATTTGACATCGTATCATTTGTCACCTTTCCTGGAATTGGAGACCTTTGCTTTATAGACATTTTTCTAATAAATATTTAGAGATTCCAACATTCATACCGATGAGCTGGCCTTATGGCTTTACTGGTTAAAGAAAGCAACCTAATTCAGCATTTAATTCTTAAAGAGACTTTAATGAAAGTTTTCTACTTTGTCTCATCAGAAGTAACCAGATTGAGCAGAATCTGTTGATTGATAAGACCTAGCAGAAAGCCTGGCTCTGAAAGAGCAGCAAATTGATACCTAAAGAACATTGCTCTTGCTCAGTGTGCAGTGTTTATAAAAATATTATCAGCTGAGCGCATTTTTAATCTAGTGAATATTTGGCAGCACCACTGAAATCCTTTCTAGCAGAGCATTCAGAATGACTTTAAATAAACAGAGCCAGCAGCCAGGAAATGCAAGCTTCAGCAAATTTACAGCAGCAAGGGATAGTTACCAAAAGGCTCTTATCCCTGGTTAGAGTTAAATAATTTACTCTTCACCACCATTAAATGTTTTAAAATTATCTTCGTGCATTAATGAGTGTGTGTTTATTCCAGCATAATTATTCCTTCTTGCCACTCTTGTTGTTAAATCCTGAAAATGGATCAGGGTTTTCTCTAGATTATTAGTATGTAGTTTGTCCTCCATTTAACTGTTCTTTTCTAGAGCATTTTAATGAGTTAGTGACCAAACTACACAAGATAGCAAATTACAATGAGCTTCTACCTCATCTCTACAAGTATAAAGATTCTTATTACATTAAGTTTAATAAATTCTAAGAACATGAAGTTCTTTTGTTCTTAATTCATTCCTTTAAAGAAAATTATAGATACAAAGTATCTTTTCACATTTATTCTACCTATTTAGAAATTTGAGCCATTGTTGAATTCCTATTATTTTGGTGAAATTTTGTATCATTTCTAATGATATTTTTTTCTATCACTATATTGTATTAAGAAAATAAAAAAAGAAATTTCATTTTTTTCCATTTTTGTAAAATAAGAAAATTTGGTTATTTTTTCTTATACTGAAATTAAAAAAATATACTTCAAATAGTATTTTTTCATATACTCAACTGCCTTTAAAGAAACAGATTATTGCGTACCTGTTAATCTAGAAGGTAATGAAGGCAAAAGTTCAGATGTCTTTGTAAGATCTATAGGTTAACTTATTTGACTCAAATTCATATGGCAAGTCCCATAGAATCATGCAATGCTATCATAATTGTTTATTACTTAATTGAGTCAAAGAGATGAAATGATTCATCCAAAGTAATATATCTCTTAGGACCATGTATTTTAGTTAGAAGTTTTTACTCATAATGTTCAACTGTCCTAGTGCACGTCTCCTATCTGGTTATGAGGTGAACAGAGTAAACACAATTATGTTCATTTTGTAGATAAAGGTATCTGATTTTGAAGAACTTAGAGGTTAACAAGGGTTCCTGAATGCCTAGATCAACAAGTGAGACCTCAACCTTGCAACTAAGTATCTGGCTGGTGTGCTTCCTATGTCGCAAAAATAGACATGAAAAGATGGATTTATATAATTGCTGAAGTGGGGATGAATGTAATGTTTAATATAGGTAAATTGGTTTCTTTAAAAATGCTATTTAAAAATGAGAATTATGGCTTAAGACACACAAGTTCAGGGCTCAATTTCCAGCATTTTCCCCACTCCTCAGCTGCACTGATCATACTTATGATGGGTCATCGTGACCTCTGTTGGTAGGACTGACCATGGTAGCAATGAAGTTTGTTTCTCATTTTCCATTATCCCAGAAATGCTGGTCTACGACTCAGCATTATGGTTAATATCTTTTCTATTGATGGATTATAATGATGCTGGGTGTTAAAAGTGAATAAATTCAAAAGTTAACAATAGACTTATACCAACTGATAGGTCAGTTACATGAAAAGAGAAAAATTATCATCTCAAAATTAAACTGAGTATAAAACTCACAACTGAAATTATTGTGTAAAACAGTTAAGATACTGAATTTACTCATTTTTGCCACACAAGAAGTGTACCTAAATAGATATGAGATGTATACTTCTAGGTCTTAAAATCTGTAATGATGGAAAACATAAAATATGGCTTTAATTTTCATGGTTTAAACAATCGATTTCCCTCTTCTGAGAACTGAAACACCAGCTTTTATATCTTCTACTCCAATTTATTTTCAGTTCTCACATGCTGGCAGAATGTCATAAAAATTTATTATGGGCTATCAATGTGATAAACACCCTGATTTTTACTATTTGTTATGTCCCCCCTAAAATTATCATCCTATTTTATTCAAAATAAAGATCTTACTTTGGTATTAAATTAAGTTGTCATAATTCTTTCAAGTGTGAAATCACATTGGGTTGCTTGATCTTTTTAATTAATTGTTAATCAATAGACTTTTATTCTATTTGAAATGTTAGAGGAGTTTCTCTGAAGATACTAACAGAACTGCTTATTTGCATTCTTGGGAAACAGTATTTTTTAATGGTCAAGCATCATGTTTTATTGAGGTATGGATTCATGTTTATGTGAACAACTTGCTATGTTTTATTAGGTCATTTATAAAGGAAGTGGTGCTTCAATTTCTTCAAAGAGTAAAGAAGTTACCTCTTCATAACACCAAGCAACTAGTGGAGGATGTTTTTTAAATCTGATAGGTTTCTTGCGCTGATTATGGTAATGTGGATCTTCTCTCCTTTGGACATCATTTTATTTTGAGGAAAACAAGAAACAGATTTCTGACGCAAAAATATGCTTTGGGGGCCAACCAAATAGCTCAGCAGATTAAAATGCTTGCAAGCAAATGCAGGAGCCAGAGGTTCAATCCCCGAACCTGCTGGGCCAGCCCCACACTGGGGCCCACTGAGATGGAGACGGAGACTGGGCATGGTGGCACGTGCCTGGAATCCTAGGCACTTGGGAGGCTGTAAACAGGAGAATCACTATGAGTCCAATTTTGTAGTGAGACCCTGAACACCCTGTGGACCCTTCCCTAGTATACAGAAAAATATACTTTGGGATTGGATGTTAGTAACTGTCGTGCCAAAAGGTGAGATGCTGACATGATGCCTGAGATTTTGACATTGAATTTTACCTCTCTCAATGTTTGCTTCCAGAAATGATTGGTGATACTCATAGAAATTGCTAGAAAACTCATAATTCTGAAGCTCAGATATATCCTATCTCTTCCTTATCTTTATTCTGCACTGTTTTATAACCTTTTCCCAGAACAATTTTAAGATCTGTAAAGGCTCTAGATACTTTTTTAGATATACCATATCTATTATAGCAAACCTGATTAAATGTTCCTTTTCCCAGATAATATGAAACTGCTATGGAATGGCTACATATGTGTAAGATACAATTGAGTGGAGAATGCTTTTGTATGTTAAAATTTGATTTTGCAGTTTTAATTTTATAGTTGTGTCCACCACACATTATGTTAAAATTTTATCTTTTTCTATAGAACTTTGAAAGTTATAGGATCCTTGCTTGGAGTTAACACTGATAATAACTCTTTTATTTCTTTGCTATTTTGCCTGTTCTTTACATTTTAGCCTCATTTTTTCCTATAGCTTATTTTGAAATTATCTCTTCTATTATCTATGATGCCTGTCCGTTTTACTTTTGACAGGTGTCTACCTTTCCAACTTTGTAGCGCTTCTCATTTCTTTTGGGCATACTTTTTTTCTTATATGTTTTATTTCACTTTTATTAGTATGTATAAATGTGGACTCTCAAATATTCATGATGTGAAGTGGAAAATACATGAGGTTTTCTTGGAAATTGTCCTGTGACAGTTTTCATCAGTGAACATCTTTTATGTATTTTGCGCATTTTACTTTTTTGTCAGTAGTTGCTAGCACCTATTCTATCTCTGACTATTTTATTCTTTCTCATTTGGTAAGTCATCAAGTAGGTTTTGGGGATACTCCACACTTTGGTTTGATCATAAGTTTAAAATTAAAACCTTTAAATTACTGTATGTGTTGTTTTGCTAGGTATGTCAAACATGAAGTAGGTTTCTTTTCGGGAGGCCAAAGGTCTGAGATCCAAGTGTTCTCAAGGTTGATTTTTCCTGAGTCTGTCTCCATGGCTCATAGGTGATCTTTGTTCTTCATGTGTCCTTCTCTTCTCTTCTCTTCTCATGACGTCACCCTATTGGATTACAGTTCGCCCCAATGACTTCAGTGAACTGTAGTTACCTATTTTAAAACCACGTCACTAAATACAATCACTTTCTGAGATAATGACAGTATCGATACGTGGATTTTAAATGTCACGTATTTCAAATCATAATGGAGGACAATAACAAAATGAACAGTACAATGCATAAAATATCCATCCATATTGATAATTGTCACAATGAGATAAAATTATCCTGGTATGATGGTGAGGGGAGTATCTGGATTTACCTATTATGTAGAACCAGAAATGTTTATTTTTTCTACCACAAGCTATATCACATAAGAGCTATTGGCCCACAGTTTTAAAATATATTTTATGAACAGAAGATAAAACAGGTTAAGATTATGCTACATCTCATGTTTCAGAGTCTGTCTTCTTCCCTGCCCACTCATACTACTCAGTTCCCCAAGTCTTAGGATGTCATCTGCTTTGGTCACAATGACTATGACATGAGGCATCCTCATGCTGATACACATCACCACTGCTGTGGTCTTCTCCAACTCTGAACAACCTCAAATGGATAGGTCACTTCTATCTAATTACCCATAATCAGTTGGGTAGACTAGTGTGCCCCAGGTCCTCAGCTTTTCTAACATGGGAGAAGTGAATATTTCTTTCTTTTTTTCCTTCATTCCTTCAAACATTGTACTGAGCTAGAACCACAGTACTAAACCGAATACATTTTGATCTCATAGAGTTTATTCGCCCTTGCCTGTAAGCAAGCATATCTATGATCTATCCCTGAGCTGGAATGACTATACTCACAGCCATAACCTTTGTAATCTGGGAGGCTGAGGCAGGAGGATTGTAAATTCAGTTGCAGCTTGTGCAATTTAGCAGGATATGGTCTCAAACTAAAAAAAGGATTGATTTTGTAGTTTATTTTGAAAGCTCTTGATTTAACCCTCAATAGCACAAAAATGGGGGGCTGCAGGGTATGACTTTTGTCTTCAAATAATAGGATGACAGGCTTCTATTGATAATTTGATAAATTTTTTAGTGGAATATGTGCAATTTAAATATAGATTTCATGAAAATAATTCCAGATAGAGATGACCATAAATAGAAAAACATTGAAGATGAGAGGGAAAGGTTGTTTTTCTCATTCCAGGATATGAGTATTCATCTACTCAACAAATATTTAAATATTGTGTAAGCACCTACCATGTGCTAGAGAGTGCCCCGGGATCTGATGACTCAAAAGTGAACGCAAACAGTGAAGGGGAGGGTGTCAGGTGGGATGCATGGACTGTAGTCATAGGAATGAATGTTAAGCTGTAACCACCCTGCATACTGTGAAGTGGGGTGCAAGTGACATGAAGACCTCTCCCCAGGGAATCTGAGCTATCCCAAGCCATTACAAAGAGCTCTCTGGCCAATGCGGTACTTGAGGTTCTATCTAAAGAGTGAGCAGGAGTTATCAACGTGAGGGGGAGAAAATATGCTGACTGATAAGGGAGTGGGATTGTACTTGAGTTGTGGAGGACTTGCTTTACAGAGTGGAAAATTCTTGCTGGAAGTGTCTCCTGAACTTCTAAAGGCCATTTCTCCTTGTATCATTCTGCAGCTGTACCTACTCTAAGCTAAACAGAGTGGATTTACCTTACAATGCTGTTCATGAATCCATAGTGATACAGAAAGTAGTACCGGCTCCTTGCAGTTGAGTCAGGGGCCTCAGGAAACACTTTGTCAGGGAAGGGATGGGAGCTGTCAGGGAGTTGTGTTGTTCTGAGCAGATCCAGGCAGGATAGAGGCAGTTTGTTCTCAGGAACCAGGAAATGGGCAGACTGCTTCACTGGGGAAGAGTCATAGACTCTGGATTTGAGGACAAAGGCTTAACATTGTTAGGTAATTTACACATAGCCAATTTATCAGTTCATCCCATCTCCCTTTCAAATAAAAGAAAAAAAGCCCTAGCTACCCTCTTTTGGAGCTTCAGATACACAAGTTGTCCTGCCCCCACTCTCTACTTCCAATACTGAACACCTAGCCCCTAATCCTCCTAAATTGTTGCAGTTTTGCTCTCTGGCCCACCTCACCAGGCCTTTCTCACTTTCCAGAGATAAATCTTCCAGTGATGTCTAGTTGCCCTTCATCCTATCACTATCTTTTAAAACTAACTAGCAGGGCCCTGCTTTTTCAGTTACTGGCTCTTTCCACAGCCACTGCCTTATTTGGCCTTACTCTTCCTGATTGTTTTAGTGGGAATCCCTGTCTGGCTCCTCTACTTTCCATTTCAGTTAAAAGAAATACCTTTAGTACTATCTTTGTCAGACATATTGCAAGTTCTAACAGTATTGTTTTGTTAACCAAGAAGGTTACATATTAAGAGACAGAGTACTGGGCATTAACTGGTGATGTTAATTAAAAAAGAAAAAAACTTGAAAGGAGGGAACAGCCCGGATTTTGTTCTTATATTAGTTTTTCTGCATTTTTTGAAAGGCAGAACTGAAGGCAAGGAAGTGAGCTTATTCAATGATTTACTTTGTTGCCATTCTCTACCCAGCAGGATAAAAATGTTTAATACATTAACATATACACAATAAATGGGAAAAGGCAAGTGCACATTGTCTGTATTAAATGTCCCAGAGAAAGATTGTTTGAAATTGAGGTCATAGATATTATATTTTCTTGGCTTTCATTTAGATATTTTTTTCTGACAGCTTTTTTTCCTTTTAATTCAGTGGTTCTCAAGTTCCAGTAGGTCTATAGCCATTTGCTTCTTAGAAATTCCCAGAGACATGGTTCATCTGGAGATATTTCTTTGAGAATCATCACTTTAAATAAAATGTAGAGAGAGGACAAAGACAAAGATCCTTTAAATAAGGTCTTTTTAAGAAGAGAACATTTTTCACTTGCAAGTTAGCTTTCCACGTATTTGTGACTGCTACATATCTTGTCTTGATATGTTATATCAATTCCTACACTCATTGATGCATCATTAAGGTTTCCAGGGAAGATTAATATTCCAGGCTTACCTTAAATTTGAGAATACAGAAAAATAGAAGATGAAAAGCTATTCAATCCTATGTAAACCTTACACTGGTGAAATAATTGCTTCTCTTGGATCCTTTGAAGATACACAAGAGAAATGGCTTAGTAATTTTACAGATTTAATTAAATAAAGAATAGCAGGTATATAATAATTTTATGAAGTAGCATCAAATCAGTGAGGGCTTATTTCATAAATATATGGGTGTAAGTGAGTAACAACTTGTTTATAGATACAGATCTATATTTGTAAAACTTTTTACCTTATAGTTCATGTATTGGTGGAATAATTATATAATCTCAGATAAGAATGCTTTTTTTATTGTATTGAGAAACAAATATCAAAGAGACACTTTCACAATTGAGCAATAGGACAG
>NDGM011225054.1:12929-24450 GCA_002564305.1 Octomys mimax
GTGCCACCATGCCCAGTCTCAATTGCCATCTCAGTGCACCCTGGGGTCAAGGCTGGCATGAAAGGCCCAGCGATTGAACCCCTGACCCTTGAGCCTGCTTGCAGGTGCTTTACTCCACTGAACTATTTGACCAGCTCTTTCTCCTTCAATTTTCTTTTTTTTTTATGAGTAATACATTGTACATTGTTATCTTTTTTTTTATAATTAACACTCTGCATATATTCTTCTTAGTGTTTAATTGCTCTACAAGGCCTCCTTCAATTTTCAAAGAAAGCTTTTCAGGGTATACCAGTCTAGGTTTGAATTTGTCTTCTTATAGGACTTGGAATACTTCACTCTATCCTCTTCTTGACTTCTTGACTGATTTCTTTTATACCCTTCTACAATTGTTGCTTTCTTTCAGTTGCTATTATTTCAGAGATTTCAGGTGTGTGGCTTCCAATTTCTTCTATTGTAGTATCTCCTGGGCTAGTTCTGGGTGGGCTTGGGGCCTGAGATGCTCCATTTTGACATTTTTCTATTTATGAGGAACTCTATATTTTGATTTCTGTGATATTTTCTGTGAAAATTTGATAGTAGATAGCTATGTCACTACTGGTTTGTGCTGAGAAATCTGCTGTTATTCTTGTGGGTTTTCCTTTATATATAATATGTTTCTTTTCTCTAGTAGCTTTTAGTACATTGTTCTTGCACTGAATTTGTGGGATCCTGATTATTATATGTCTGGGTTTAGATTTAATTGTGTTGATATTGGAGTTCTATATGCCTCAGTTATCTGAATGTCAGATTGTTTCCCTATATTTGCGAAGTTTTCTGCTAGTACTTCCACCCAAACTTTTTTTATGTTATTTGTGTGCATGCCTTCTTTCTCATTTGATGCCTATTAGTCTTATGTTGTTCATCTTTGAATCATCTTGCAGCTGTTGAGTTACTAGTTCCTGGATCCTTATTGCTTTTAAGAGATCTTTCTTTCCCTGTTCCCTAGGTGCAATGGTGTCTGCAAGATCTGAAAGTCTATCTTGACCTTCATTCAAGAGGTTTTGCCAACTTGTAATAGAGTTTTAAATTTCCTGTGTACCTCTTTGAATCTGTTTCATGGATTATATTTATTTCCTATGATGTTTGTTCAAGGTTTCCATCATTTTTCTATTCTCCTCTATTTTTTATCAATGTTTTCTTTAAAAACACTGAGTAATTCTTTCATTATAGTTATCATTTTTCTTTTTTTTTTTGTGACCAGCTCAGCCCACCGTAGGGGTGGGGCTGGCACAGCATGTAGTGTTGGGCATTGAACCATGTCATATTTTTACCTGTAAGATTATTTCTAATCTGATTTCCTGTATATACTTCTGCAATTGTTGTTTTCCTTCAGTTGCTATTATTTCAGAGATTTCAGGTATGTGACTTCCAGTTTCTTCTATGCTAGTATCTCCTGGGCTAGCTCTGGGTGGGCTTGGGGTCTGAGATTGCATATTGCTCCTTTTTGTCATTTTCTATTTATGAGGAACTCTATATTTTGACTTCTGTGATTTTTTTTCTGTGAAAATTTGATAGTAGGTAGCTATATAACTACAATCAGAACCTCTCTGTAAAGGGTCTGTTCTTTAGGTATCTATCCTGTGCCACAGGTTCTTCTATTATGCGTGTTCCAAGATTTTGCCTTCTTTATTGGTTTAAAGTGAGATTTTGGTTTCTGTTTGGCACTGTCCTGCATCATTCAGTAAAGGGCTTTGGTGAGGTTATTATTGAGCACCTCCCAATATTAATACCCAATGGAAAACATGTGGTTAAGGCAGATATGGTATCCTACTTAGAGTAGCACAATTAGCAATACTAATAACAGCTTGTGAAATTTAGAAATTGCTACTTTTGTAACTAATGGTTCTGTACTTTTTTATTTTCTTTTGTATTATTAGGGAAGGGTCTACATGATGTTCAGGGTCTCACTACTAGATTGGACTCATAGTGATTCTCCTATTTACAGCCACCCAAGTGCTGGGATTACAGGCATGTGCCACCACGCCCAGTCTCAACTGCCATTTCAGCATGCCCCAGGGGCAGGGCCTGCATGGCAGGCCCAGGGATCGAACTCTCAGCCCTTGTGCCAGCTTGCAGGTGCTTTAATCCACTGAGATATTTGGCCAGCCTGGTTTTGTACTTTAGACCATAGGGGCAAACATTATAGCTATATAACAAAGCAGATCATAAATTGGGAATTTGTATTTAAATTAGGTCCCCTGAGTTCTGTCTGGGTACCTCCCCTTGATGTACTGACTCTTTCAAGCAGACTAGCTCACCCAAGTTCCCTCCTGCCACCTCCGTGCCATGAGCATCCCCCTCATAGGTCTGGTCCTGAGTCTGGGACCCACTTGGTCTAACAGTGTCCCTCAGCTCACCTGGTCTAATTCCACTGGACTCAAACTTGATTGGCTGGGCCTGGCTGCTGGGCTCAGAGATTCTTTCTGGCTCCACCCTGCTGTGCTGAACTGTCTGGGGCTAGTTTAGGATGACTATTAAGTAGACCAGAATATGTCACTCCAGAGCATACCATTTGAGCACAGGAAATGATTTTGTGTCAAAGACAAATAACAAAAAAATACTCAAGAAAAGCTCCCCATTCCTTCCCATTTGCCTAAGAACAAGACACAAATTACAAATTGGTTTCTCTTCCATTTTCTACCAGAAAAACTAAGTGTTGTAGTCACCAGCTACAACTTTAGACTCTTGGCATCCTGGAGATGATACTGGAGAAAGTTACTAAACATACTTTACTTTATCTACAGCTTTCAGTTCATTCGTGTCCCACAATTTCTTGCCCCAGTGAGCCAAGATCCTTTCTTATCACTTCTATGAAAATGTAATATTTTTATTAAAGATGTTATGTAAGCTAAAGTTCTAAGCTAGCTCTTTGAGAGTTATTTATGCCCTGTGTATCTCTGATGAGCACACAAAATAAACATATTCAAAACATTTTATCCAGGATGGGGAGATAGCTCAGTGGTATAAGCACCTGCCTGGAAAATGCAGGAACCTGGGTTTTATCCCTGAGACTACATGCCACACCAGCCCTGTGCCACACTGGCCACCGAAAATGGGCATGGTGGCACGTGACTGTAATCCCAACACTGGGGAGGCTGAGACAGGATGATCACTATGAGTCCAACCTGCATAGTGAGACCCTGTGCCAAATACATTTTAAAAAACAAAAACAAAAACATTTTTGTCCTGTGAATCTTTTTTTTTTAACAAGAATCCCATCTAAGACCCCAGAGGTGAAAGGGAAAAAATATATTTCCTCTTCTACAAATGGAATAGCTGAAACTTATGGGAGCTTGTGGCACTGCCACCATGCTAGTCCCCTTGACACACTTGCAATAGTTCTAGGAAACAAGAGTTAGTATAAGTTCATTTTTATAGATGCAGAAGCTGAGCATTTAACACTTAGAACTCTGTAAATCCTATCTCATTTAAGCCATACTCTTCAAACTTTATCAGAAACACTAAAACATAACTGAACAGATTCCAGGATCCCATCTTCAGAGCTTTTGACTCATCAGACTGGAATGAAGCCAAAATTCAATACTTCTGATATACACCCAGATTGTGTTCTGAACGCTGCTGGTCAAGGACACAACTGGATGAACAGCATAACCACTTAGAAAGATACTATTACCTCTCTGTTTTAAAAGGGGGGACACAAGTTACATTATCAGTATAGTGTTTTGCACATAGTAGGTATCAATTAATGGATTTTTCACTGATGTAATAAAATGACTTATCTAAGATGTCATAGATCAATGATGCTGAGAAGATTTAAATATATACTGTTTTATTCCAGAGGTAGAGCTAGTAAATAGTCCAGGGGGCCATAACTCTTGCAATCTCCATCTCCCATGAGATCTACAACAGATTCTAAATATAATGCACCCAGGAAACAGGCTAAATTGAATTAGAGTTAGAACCTTGAGATTCAAGTAATTACATTAGATTAGGAAATATTTGTTTGCTGTTTTTTTTCAAGCGCCTGTTCCTTTCCCTTGTTTATCACAATTTAGTTTGTAGGCTACAAATTGCTCTTGTGTATATTTTTAACAGAGTTATTTTTTTTCATTTAGACTAACCCTGCAGGCCAGAGAAAAATGCCTAATGGTTTCTTGTTCATTCTTGTTTACCTTGGACAATATACTAATGTGATCAATATCTAGTTCAACTTTCATTGTTAGCAGCTATAAAACATTACCATTTAATTATATATTTCCTCTGAGTAATTGAAAGCATTTAATAATGCTTCATTTTGATCACTCTCACGTGAAAATTAGACATTTTTTGGAAAATGGAAAAGATGCCATGTACTGAGCTGAAAAATGCATTCCCACCATTACAAGAGTTCTGAGTCCATACTAGTTATATCGACTTTTGTATCACTTGGAAATCGAGCTGAGATCCAGTGTTCTAAATAATTAGCTTATGCAACATATATGTTATAAATTCAGAACCTACTCATCTTCCTTGTCTTACTTTTTTGACCTTCATTCCCTCCAGATATTCTGATTCCTATTCATCACAGTAGGTCTCAAGAATTGGTGTCACCCTTTGGTTTTACATCCCTCTTCCATATATCCCTTTAACTGCTCTGTATTCAAGTTGCATCATCTTGGTAGCTGACACTCTTGGTGAGCACCCAGATCCCTTCATTTCCAGTTCTCTGTGCCCATCTTCCTGATTCTGCCTGTCTTGCCTGCAACTGTTTCTATCTGAGCCCTTCTTTTGAGTGCTATTCTGGAACTACTGGAAGTTCATCCTTCTAATGCTTGAAATTTTATACCACCCAGAGTGACCAGCAGTCAATCATTGACTGATACCAAAATGTAAAGGTCCATCCTCAAACAAAGCAAACTTGAAAAGTTTAATGAATGCGTGAGTCCCCTTTGGGACCCAGTGCAGACCAGTACTTTATCTGAGAGTTTGGCTACTTCTTTGTTCTGTTTGCCTTACTCTCTCACTGGTATCTCCTGAGAGCACTCCCTCCTGAGCACTTTCCTGGATACCCTGGACTTAGAGTTTGCTTTCAGAAGACCCCACAAAAGACAATCTTTTCTGACTTCTATTTTCTATTTCCAAAGCTACTACTGTACTTTCATACACAAACCAACCCTGTAGCTACTATGGTGACCCATCATCAAATGACATTTTCATGTTGAGCCTTGGCCTGCCAATCAAAATCCAGCATTGGTTTTTCATGCACTCTGGAATTAAGAACAAACTCCCTGGCCTGAAATTTCAAGCCCTCCTACACTGTCACTGCACTCTACCAATCTTTAATATCTGCTTATTTTACAAAACAGGTTCACCTCACTTTTCCAGTCCTCGTAATGCCGATCCATTTTATTTAGGTAGCTAAGTCCTGCCTGTTGATCTATACCAAGGGCTTTTTCTACTATGGATACTTGATGCATCCTCCCTTTTGCTAGTTTCCTATTGCCACCATGGCAAATTAACACAAAATTAGTGATTTTTTTTTAATATTTACTATCTCACAGTCTGTAGGCAGTCTTGACTGCCCTTTGCTTAGGATCCCGTTAGGATAAATTCAGTGTTATCCAGCTGGGTTCTCAGAAGAAGGTTCCAGGGCTGGGAAGAAATATAATTTCAAATTCCTTGTGGTCACTGCCTACCTGGTACCATTAAAGTGCAGTCCTTCTCAAGCTTTGATTGCCGTTGGCATCCTCTTCTATTACATCTCCTCTGGCGCTAACAGGAATCACTCTATTCTCCAGTAAGATGTTATTAGGGTGAGTCCACCCAGATAATCGTCTCTCCATCTGAAGCTCAAAAATCTCATCACATCTTCACTGTCTCCTTTTCCATGTATTCATGGATGACATAGCTTAGGTGGACATCTTGAGAGGCCCATTTGGTGCCTACATAGCACCCTCCCCAATAAAAATGTCCTCTTTCTACTGTGAAATTTCCTAGACTGTGTATCTCCCTTAAAGCAATTTCCCTCACACAATAAGTCAGAAGAACTTGTTTTCTTTGGTTTTTTTTTTTATGTATTTAGTATAGGGTCTACAGGTTGTCACTATATAGATCAGACTCATAATGATCCTCCTGTTTTCAACCTCTCAAGTGCTGGGATTACAGGTGCATGCCACAAACCCAATCTCAGTGCACCCTGTGGGTGGGACCAGCATAACACGCCAGGCATCGATCCCTGGCCCCTGCATCTGCCTAAATAAGAACCGTTTTCATAGCATACTAACAGGAACTCCTTTAGGCCCTTTGCATATACTGACTTCTGTCTACCTCATAACAACCCTGCAAGGCCAACACTATTACTGCTTCATTTTACACATGAAAAAAATGAGATGTAGAAAGTTTTATAGTGTAGAAACTAATAAGAGATACAACCAGGTATAGCAAAAATAATTCTAAGTGTTAACTAGAATAAATAGTTAGTTTTCCTGCCAACACCACAATAAGATCCTTTTTCACTGCCAAGTCAGACCCATATGCATGGTTCCAGCCCATCTGATGTGGCCCACAGTGATTAAGTTTGCTTTCCTCATGGAACCCCTGCAAGGAGTGCCATGATTTTCTGTGCTTACTTTCTCTTTCTTGCTGGAAGCCTGTGACCCTAATATGGGAGAGACACCATGAAATGAGCCTGAGACATTTTCTGGCAACCCAGAGACCCTCTCCACTTACAATGGACAGTGCTGCCTATATAAAATAACAGTATATTGTTACTAGGATTTCTAGTATCATTATTACAGTGTGGCCAATAGGCCAAATCTTACATGTAGAAAATGTAGCTCTAGAGGCTATACCCTTAGCTGTGACTGTTCTGTTTCCCCTTTCTTCCTGAAAATAATATAGTTATGGCTCAGTATCCACATGAGAATGGTTCCAGGATCCCAAGGACACCAAAGATTTTGTATACTAAAGTACCTTGCATAATATGGCATCATATTTAAATATAACTCATGGACATCCCTTGTATACTTTAAATCATCTCTAGATTTTATACCATATCCAGTGCAATGTAGATACACACAAGTAGTTGTTATACATTGTTGTTCAGGAAATGGCACGATGGGGAGGACAGAAAGTGCTCAGGACAGTCATGGCCATCACAGGTCCAGCTCCACAGTGCACAAGTGAGGCAGGAAGCACTGGTATGTGGCAATTTCAAGTGGCAATTTCAAGTGGTTTTTGGAACTTTCCCTAATTATTTTCTCAATGGTTTCAATTTAAGGTTGATTGACCCTGCTGATATGAAGCTCATAGATGTGGAGGCCAAATACACTTGCAAGATTTCAGATAAAGTTAATAATTATGCATATGATATAAGAGAGGGAATTATGACACATTTCTAGCATACTCTTGGAGATACCGACAATTCTGTTTTTCTGTTCCTGCCATACTTGGTACAGGTGTTTAACATACAGGCCATCAGCATTTGCTGAAATAAATGTAGGAAGTAAAGGGCTGGCCAAATAGCTCAGTGGATTAAAGTGCCTGCAAGCAGGCGCAAGGGCTGGGGGCTCGATCCCCAGGCCTGCCATGCCGGCCCTGCCCCCAGAACGTGCTGGGACAGCGATTGAGACTGGGCGCGGTGGTGCGTGCCTGTAATCCCAGCTCTTGGGAGGCTGTAAACAGGTGGATTGCTATGAGTCTCAATCTCCATCTCAGCATGCCCTGGAGGTGGGGCTGGCATGGCACGCTGGTGATTGAACCCCCTACCGCTGTTCTCTGCCTAAGCAGGTGCTTTAGTCCGCTGAGCTATCTGGACGGCCCTTCAATATACTTTTAAAAAATAACCACTTTCAAACATTAGGAAAGCATTTTATTGACATAGAATGTGTAGACACCAAAGGGCATTTTTATAACCATTGAGCAGGAACTCCCTGTGACCTGTCTGTGAGAAATGTTTTATATTACAACTGTCAAAGTGCAGTAAAGTCCTGGGACAGAGGATCTTACTTAATGATCAAAGTAGTTGTTTCACCAATGTACCATGAAATAAAAAGATGCCCTAACAATGAAATAAAAAGATGCTTCTACATCCAAAACCATAACATAGAGAGGAGACTTTTATTCCTTACAGTGAAAATATTCACAGAAAACAGGTACATATTTTTCACTTTGAAATTCTATTACTGTACAAGTAACTTCTGGAGATTTGACAAGAAAACCAGGACAGAAGAGTAGATCACTGAACTAATTTCATTCTTATCCCCCTGGTATAAAACTACAGGTTTCAGAATAACCAAGAAATGGACGTAAAACCATGGGAACAAAAATGAAAACTGCTTATTACAATACCAAATGTCAGAAATCTGACATAAATGTATGCTGGAATCTTTCTCAGAAGAATATCCTTCCAAAATGCTTCTCTATATTCCAAAACCTTTAAAATTATAAAAAAAAATCTTGTCTTTATTTTTTTAACCATCTATCTTGCCTACACTCATTATTGTCCTGGGACATAAACCCCTTTTACAACTATATTCATGAAATTTAAATTTGCATATAAATGCATCTTCATGTCTACAAATATATTTATATTTTATATAATGTAAGCATATATATTTTAATGCATTGATGAANTTCAAAGATTTAGATGAATGCTACTTAACTACAATGTAGATGATTGCTCTATCTCCAGTCTTCCCTGAGGCCCACATCCAAACTTCACCCTGCAAAGGGCCTCTTCTGGTATCCTGGAGGACTGATGCTGATAGTCTAACAGGAATTTTACCACTTTCTCTACAAAGTGTACTCTACTAAGCCTAATCTTATCTTTCATTTGTTCATGAGTTGCTTGATGTGTACAGGAAATCTTGGAGTTGGTTCATTTTTCTCTTTTTCTCCTTTTTCCTACTTTCGGATAGTTCTTACAACCTTAGAAATGTCTTTTCAAAATATTTTTTATTTGTTTGGATTTTTTTTTGTTTTTATTTTTTGTGGTACTGGGTGTTGAACTCAGAACCTTGCATTTGCCAAGCAGGCACTGTGCCACTGAGCTATATCCCAAGCTAAACCATCTTTTTGAAAATCCACTTGCTGGTGTTTGTGAACAGATTACATGGCAGTGAAAGAAGCCAGAAAATACACAAGAACAGGAAAATGAGGCAGAGGACAGATAAGAAAGAAAAGAGCAAGGAAAAAAGAGAAGACCAAAGGAAGAAATAGTGAGGAGGGAGGAAGGCAGTTAGGAAAAATAAATGAGGTCTATTCAGATATATGCTCTGAAGGAAAGTAAACAGAGATATGGAATATGACGAGATGCGGTGAGTGCTACACAGAAGGGAAGGAGAAGAAAGTTTTCTTTGTTAAGAAAACATCTGGACTGAGACCAGATGGAAAAAGACCAGCCACAGGGTTCAGCAGGAGGGGGCTCTGGGCAGAAGCAACAGCCAGTGCAAAGCTCTGAGGAGGACGAGGCTCAGTGAATTCAGGGAACAGAAAAGCCAGTGTGGACTGAGGACAATGGCAATGGGGGCGGGGGTATAGGATGGCTCCAGAGAGGTAGGGAGAACCAGTCCTCCAAGAGCCTCCACTTATCCCTATAATCTTTAGTCTCTGACTTATGTTTGCATGTTTCCTAAGGATGATTCTAGATGCTGTCTAGATAAAAAAACAGGTAAAAGAAGAAAAGAATGAGAACAAGAGAATTTGGGAAGTTGGCACAACATCAAGGCTAAGAACATCTTGGCTTGGATTAGAATCTCTGCAGCGGGAGAGTTAAAGACCATTTGAGAGCTATGCTTCAGAGCAGCTCACTAGGGCTGCAGTGGTTGTCAGTTGGCAAAGCCAGTTGATCACAAGGCTTCCAAAGCTCAACAGACAAGAGAAATAGGTGGCACGTTTTGATGGGAGGAGATTTCATCCTGATGAGGACCTTGAGACCTCTTGCCTACTTCTCTACACTTCTGCTTTTTCTCTTTGGAAACCTTACCATTACCACTACCAAAGAAAGGCTAGCCAGACTGACACAAGAGAATCCAGCTGCTGCAGCCAAGACATCCTAGTCTGTTCTCCAGGCTGCTCCCTCAGGCACAACGAAGGGACCAGCAAAGACTGGCAGAACTTACAGCCACCTCCTAGACACGAGTCAGGGGAGCCAAGACCAGAGAAGTAATAATGAAGTCTCAGGATTTGAAGTCACTGAGTTGAAGCTGGCTTGCTATATGTACATAGCTAGTGGATAGAGAGCTTACTGCCAGTTGGCCATGGCATGAATCTGACCTAAAGCAATCTTGGAATTACTGTCTCTTGTTCAATTATCATCAAAGGTGCTTCTTTGCATCTTGTATACACAGTCTCTGTTCCTGCCTCCATCTCTATCTCCATCTCCACCTCCATTTCCATCTCTCTCTCTCTATTTCCATCATTTCTCTCTCCCTTACAATGTCTTGTGGTAAGCTTTTGTCTTCATGGTTCTTTTTTATTGTGTTTGTATTTGGCACGGGTTCTCACCACACAGCTCAGACTCATAGTGATCCTCCTGTTTTCAGTCTCCCTAGTGCTGAGATTACCCTTCATGGTTCTTGAAAAGCAAATACGGCCCTGTGTTCCTGTCTTCAGAAAAGTGGGCAGAGCATGATCTCCAGTCAGATGAACCAGCTTTCATTCTGATTCTCACATGGACTTGTAGTACCTTCAGGCAAGTCTTTGACCTATGCAAGCCTTCATTGATATCTTCATCTCAAGGTAGTTGAAAGTAATCTATAAACTGTGGTAAGTATATAAACAATAGGCACTTCATGAACTCTACTTTCCTTCCATCTCCCCATTTACTGAAACTGTATTAAAACCAGGAACAACTGGGACTCCAGGATTTTTCAGACCGTGACCTGTGGGCCAGATGTCCATTTTGGTAAATAAAGTTTTAATGGAACACAGCCACACAAATGTTGCTGTCTACCTCTGCTCCTACAACAGCTCAATGGTTAGTTATTACAGCGCATTTAGGTCCACAGAGCTTAAACTATGATCTGGCAACATTGCAAGAAAAGGATTCTGATGAGCTCTACTGTTCTGCATCAAAAACTTACATGACACAGAAGAACCACCTGGGGAGCTTATTTAAGACAGACTCTAGAGTCTCATCTGTCAGAGATCCTAATCAATGAATCTTGGCAGAGTCTGGGGACATGTGTTTGCAATCATCACACAAGGGCCACTCGCACTGCCAGCTAAGGGACCCACAACTTCAGTAGCATGACTCCATCCATCTGAGGAAATCTAATTGCACCGAATTCTCATTGTTTGAATCACAAGTGGCTACCGTTTGAGTGTGATCTTCAACTGCTCAGGTGCTAGATACTTGGTGTCTAGTGTGCTAGTTTTGAGAAAGTAGAACTCTTAAGAGGTGAGAACCAAAAGAAATTAATTGGGTAATAGGATCACCACCCTTGGAAGAGATTAATGCTGGTCTAAAGGAGTGGGCTTGGGCTGGTGAGATGGCTCAGTGGTCTAAAGCACCTACTTAGAACAAGCTTAGCAAATCACA
>NDGM011225082.1:0-20974 GCA_002564305.1 Octomys mimax
CTTTCCCCTAGAAAATGACAGTGATTCATCTCACTAAGTCGAGGAGAAGTGATGGTCTTCATAGATGAGGCTATCACCTTTCCTCTTGCTCTTGTTTCACCATGAGACTAAGGCATAAGACCCTGCCTATCTTTCTTATCAGAGCTCTGCATCCTCCCTAGGATAAGAGGGACTGCAGGTCTCTCTGAATCTGTCTTGGCAATTCCTTTCTATTCTGTCTCTTGGATGAGTGTGGGACTGGGGTGCAGTAGGCAAACACAAGCCACTCACATCCCAAAATCTAAACTTGAGAGGTATAAGGACACAAGGTATGAGAGGAAGCTTTATTTGGATTTTAGATCTTAGATACATCTTCCAAGCTTGCCTCATACATAATAAAACTAATGTTTGATCCTTGATAATTGAATTGACTAAACATTTAGATGAAAGAATATGATTGGTCCTTCCAAGTTCTCACTAGTGTTTAAGGTGGGGAATGTTGAATGAAAGAAGTAACAACCCCACTACAAGATGAAATGTACTCTTATAAGAATCTGCTGCATTATTGTCTACTACGAGACACATAATGTACCAATCTTACTTGTTCTTTATTTGCTAAACTACTAAAAGATTGCATACTCTATTCAAAGACTGTAATCTAAAGCCTTCACATTTTCCTCAGTTCTTTTCTCTCACTAACCACATCTAAATAATCAACAACCTTTTTAATCTTCCTAGTCTTTTCTCTATTCTTATGGGTGTGCCTCGATTAAAGCCCTCTTAACTGTATTTTCAATACTGTTGCACATTCTAGTTGTGGTTTTTTGTTTCCAATCCTCTTTCTGCATGGTAGAAAGGTTTACTTCTCTCAACTAAATCTAATGATACTAGTGCCCTGAGTAAATGCACTAAGTAATCCTTTTTCTTACAAAAGAAATCTGAATATGTAAGACCTACCACAACTTTACCCAACCTACAAATTTTGTTTTCTTCTACTATGCTGTACTATTTCCCAACATTTCTACATCTATAGCCACTGTGCCCTAAGGTAATAGCCCAGACATTTGATATATTCTCGATTTCTTAAATTCTATGTCTTCAAACATGAATTAAATGTACAACTATTTCACTACACTTGAAAGTCTTTCCCCACACTACCTTAAAACAACCACTTAGTCTTGGAATTCCAGGTAAGTTTTAAATCATGCATGTTCTATTTCGTATTTTCTCATTGCTTTTTCCAATGTCCCTGTGCCACGTTAGAGTTGTGATTCTCAAATTATCTCTCACTGTTGCTTTCACCAATCCATAGGTAAAATCCTTTTATCCACCACTTATTTACAATGCTGCTTTTGTATTAATTCTTGGATAGAGACTGTGATATCCACATTAATGATTCAATCTAACTTCCTAGCTTCTCCTTTTCTTAAACTCCTTTCTGATGCCATCAAAATAATGACTTAACACTATTTCAGTCATTAATTGTTATACTCATAAAGCTAGGCATAATCCTTCTGAAGACAATTCATTTTGTTCTTTGACCATAATCTCCACCTATGTTTTTATTCCTTTTAATACCCCCAATATCAGTGTCACCAGGATTTTCAGGCCATTTGTCCTTCTATCTTTCCACTCTCTAACCCTAATGTCTTGTTTCTTCCCTTCTCATTTCAAGTTTTAATAGCATATTCATTTGTTTGTGTATACTTTTGTTCCCCTTATTCTTAGGAACATTACAATACTGGTTAAATCCATGTAGTCCTGCAACTATAAGTAAGAATGAGCTGAAGACAAATGCACAGGATTATGAACTTCAGGAGAGCTTCTCTGCTTCTGGATTATCATATTGCACTTTTCCTGTTTCTTTACCACAAGTTGGACAGCTATTTTCTTCACTCTCCTCTTTAATGAAACCCACAATACACACCCAAATCTTTGCTTTCTGACCATAAAGCTTTTTTCTACTTCACTAAGAAAACTATAACAAACAAAAGTGGAATTGTATAGAGTCCCACTCCATCATCTTTTTCCCTCCAGAATCTGTACACATAAATTTTGGCCTCCCTCTGCTTCCAGAGAGAATTTATCTTTGCTCCTATTTCACGGAAATACCATCACTTGCAAACTAGACACCACCTTAGCACTATAATTACTCAGTGAAATTGTTCCTGTATTCTTTCACTTCCTTCCCTGAAATATAGATATTGATATATAGATATAGATATAGATATAGATAGATATATAAAATGTCAAATTATTTCTTTCATCTTAAAAACAAAACCAAAAATTTTTCTTTTACTACTCCTTATATCAGAAACTGTTTTGTTGACAAATGTATTGGTCCTTCCAGCAAAATACTCCTTGAAAGAGTTGTCGGGAATCCTTGTCCTCTACAAGCCTTTTCTTCCAAAACTTGATTATATGTACTACAATCAGGTTTCATCCCTACCTAGTCTACACAAACTGCAGTATTCTAATTTTGGTTGTCTTCTTCACATATCAGCACTATTGGTTGCAGTCACCCCTTCTGTCCTATTGGATACTGTTTCTTGCTTTGCTTCCAGGATCACCACCACTCTTGGTTTAATGTATTGCTTACCTCGCCGGCCACTCTTCTCCGTTCCCCTTTGCTAGTTTTACCCTTCTTCCAGTTTTCAATGTGTAAGTGTCCCAGTTCAGCCTTTGTTCTCTTCTCCTTTTTTACTTATTTCTTTTGTAATATCACCCAGAATCGCAACTTGGAATGTCACATTTACGTTAATGACTTGTAATTTGTAGAAACCAACAAAATGTCTGCCAATTAGTAAAAGGGCAAATCGTGCCAATTTAGTGAATGTACAAAGATGCTGCTTCTGCAGTTTTCTAATACTGCATCTCTAGCTCTGCAAGTCAGTTACAGTCTCAAAGGCCTCTCTTCAATCTCCACTCTAAATGTGTGGACAGACACACTCTACTAATTGAGATAATTCAAATCTATTTTTCACATACTTGCTTAATTAGTTTGCAGTGACCTCTGCTAAAACACTGGCCTCTGGTGATTATATGAGATAGTTTTTTTTGCCTAGATACTGAAGCATCAAAGAATCAGCTGAAGCTAAAGAAAACAATAACACAACTGGTTTTAATTACTCATGACAGGCAGCTGCATATATCCAGTACAGGCCTTCTCCCCAGTACATCACTCAAAGGCCAGTTACAGGAAATAATGGAGAAAAAAACAACAAAGATGAGGTCAAAAGGTATCCATAATGCAAATCAAATTAGCTTTTACATGGTGACCTTATTCATTTTGTTTTATATTTTTATGATGGTCTCAAATCTAAGAAATTTCTGACCTTGTAAGATGTGGTGTGTAAGATGTGTGCTGGCACTTAGGACTACTGCCCAAGTTCTCAGAAGAAATAGCTAACGATGGCACCCATTTGTGGATCACTGTGTAAAGCCAGGGGTCATCCAAACTCCATCAGAATTACAGGCACACTTACAATTCATCATTTGTAGATTGTGGATTCATAGATTTTAAATTTAGCAGATTAACTTCATCTATAACCTCATTACCTTCTTTGGATATGTTGCATTGTGGGAAATGAGTGAGGATCCAGAGTTGCTTTTTTATAACCTACACATAATTTTAACATATTTCTTCTATCAGTTATACACTCCTACATAATGAGAGTATGGGCTTTGAGTAGGACATGTTTCTGCCTTTGAACTTAAGAGAAAGAAGGTGAATGAAATAGATTTATTCAGTACTCAGGATTTTACCTCAGGACCTACTCATGCTACAGTTTCCAGCTGTTTGCATTATTCCTGGATTGTGCCACTTGCATTGCTTGATCAGTGTTTTGGGGTCTTGTATATCCCTATGTTCATGGAACATCATAAGCCCTTAGGTTTTCTGAATGCTCTGCTCTGACTTCTAAAAATCAAGATTGTTCTGAGTCTTTCTACTCTTAACATCACTTTATGTCACTTGCACAAAGGTTTCAGTTCCCACAGTATGCCAAGGCCTCTGATAAAGATTGAGATGTTAACTATGAATTCTCCCTTGAGGTGCTCAGAATTTAAAAAAAGGAAATGTCAAATAAACCAATGATTAGGATGCCACATAATAAGTGACATGATACAGAGTGCAGAGGGCAGTGCAGAATGGAGACATTTAGCTCAGCAGCTGGTGCAGCAGAACAAAGGAGGCTTCTAGGACTCAACATAACTAAGGACTTTGTGCCAGACAAAATGTAGTGGAAGATAGTCTTTCCTGAGGAAGTAAATGCTATAAATACCCTAAGCCATAAACCTTGACTCCTTCACAGAGCTACAGATTGCCAAGCATAGTTGTATAGGCTGGTAAAACAGGCTGAAGAGGGAAACCAGGGCTAATCATGAAAGGCTCTCTATGTTGTTCAAAAGCACTATGAATTGACAGGGATAATATGCGATACGGTCAGATTTGTATTTCAGAAACAGTGGCATCAATATGGAGGATGGATGTTACAATCTGGCTATTTCCCTAAAGCTGATTCCTACAATTTCTCACCCTACCTGGTCTCTGTGAAGTCTCCAACTTCATTCTTATTTTTTCATCAGTTTCCTGAAACAAAACTGATTTTCAGAATTAACTTGAGAATATATAAGAAGCAAAAATTATCTGATCTTTCACACAACCAAACTCTCATGGGATTGAAGTTTGGGAATCTACTTCATATGGATCTCCCCAAATAACTCTAAGGTATCTTCTTCATGGACTAGTTGTGAACTGGCATAGATTGCCACATGCACCACTAGCTTCTTGATGTATCTGTAAGCATAAGCAATGTGTTTGGCTTACAGAATTAGATTGGAAATGGCTGGAGTAGGTCTCCCTCTTACCACCTTCCTTCCACAGTGTCTATTACCACAAAAATAAGTCCTTGCTCTGTCCCCTTTAAGGATTTCTGTTTGTTCTTTGAGTAACATCAAAACTTTAAGATATCCTAGTAAGCTCATGTCTCGGCTTCAATTCTTCTCAAACCAATTTTCTCCTGACTTTGTACATATAGTTAGCATTTCAGAGAAGTACAACTTACTCTCCCATTTCTACTTTCTCAGATAATTAAGGATCAATACAGAACTAAGATATTTGTGTAAGGCAATAAAGTTCTGGAAAATTTCTAAGAGTAATTGTAAATGACTTGACCTAAAAAGAGAAGAGGAACTCCTATCAGTCTCCACGACCCCACTGAGCTGAAGAGCATATATTGGAATACACAGAACAATTATTTTCTCCATGAGCTCAGAAACCTAAGAGTAGAGAAAATTGATGTCTGGGTCGGTCAGCTTCTGAGTACTGAAAAAGTAGAAAGTCAAGAGGTAAGAGAAATCAGGGTTCTGGTGTTTTAAAAAAATAGCAAAATTCCTAGCATAGCTTACAACAAAGCAACCATTAATTTGCTTCAAAACTATTGGAGAACAAAAGCATGTGTACATTTTCTCTGCCACACTTAGGCTACATGGTAATGATTTGCCATTGGATTTGATTCTGACCTCTGACTTGTTCCAACTGGTTTTGACTCACCTATTAATTTATCCTAGAGTACAAAGGATAACCCCAACAGCTGCACGGTGCCTCGGGCAAAGAGAGTGACACAATTTTATAGCACAGTAAATGAAATCACCAAGATAATGCTACGAGGTACCAAATGTTTCATAACAATTGTTTTCCTCTTAAATTAGAGCTATGACTTAGAAATATAATTCTCATGATGATGGCAGAGCCATGCAATAGACTGTCTTAATTGACTCCTTAAATTTCGTGGAAGACTCAATGTATTTCAAACCACAAATAAGTACCGCAACACAAAGATATTGAAATGTTTAAAGATGACAGCAGTTGTATTTAAATGTTGTGCTAATGAAAATGATTTTTATTTTTGAAATATTTGAGATTTAAAAAATTTATTAGTACATGTTTGAAATACATAATGAGTACACTCATCGTGGGGAGTCAGTTCATACACAAACATAAGTCTTTTTCATCCCTTTCTCCAGCACTCCTTGCCCTCTCCCTCTGTCTCTTGGAAAAGTTCTATCTCCCTGTTTCCTATTAGTGATCTTTCATTTTGTTCTTTAAATTACTTTGAACTTCTCATATAAGAGAAATCATGTGATATTGAAGTGTGTAGATCCGATTTATTTCACGTAACATCAGGGTCTTAAGATGCATCCATTTTATTACAAAGGACTGAAGTTCATCCTCCTTTATGGCAGAGTAGTACTTTATTTTTAATTAAACCAATCCTATTCTAGCAGCTGGATCAATTTTCAGTCTGTCACTTCCTTGTCCATTTCCTTTGGCGAATCTCTTTCCGATACATGTATGTTCATTCAGTCAAAGATCCAAGAGCAGCTGTGGTGCAGGCAGTGCTGAAGTCAGTGACTAAAATTAGATTATCAGTGCCATTTATTTTTAAGTTCAAGGCTGAAACCTCAGGATACAGCGTGTTTCTCCTGGAAGGAGATACTTTCCACCACTCTAATGTAGGCTTGTTACCAAATTGCATCCACATTACATCACTGGGTAATAAAATGGACCCAAAATAGAAAGTGAAAGCATACCCTTTTTCCCCAAAAGAAGGAATAAGACAAAATTCCTAGGCTTGTTTCCACAAGCTTATGTGACGTGTGTATTCTTAATTAGGGAAAAAATGCTTGTTCAAGGGAAGTAGTAGCCCCTCAGGGAAAGGGTACCAAAGTGATCTAGATTTTTTTCATCCATCCTGCACTACTGGATAGCACAAAGTGCCAGTGACTTAGACAATTTTATGATATGTGCTTCTCCTTTCCATGCACACTTGTAGAGTTCAGGTTACAAAGAATTTCTTTCTTTATTATTATTAGCACATATTAATTGAACAATATAGTGGTTTCTTTTTAACTTTTCATATATTCCAATAATCTATTTCACAATCATATCTACCTCCTTGTTACCCTCTCAGTGCCCATCGCCCTCCGTGCAATCTGCTTCTCCCTCAATATTCCCCCTTCTGCTTTCATGTTAGCTTTCCACTACTAGATTCCACATATGAGAGAAAACACACAATGTTTGTCTTTCTGAGTCTGGCTTATTTTGCCTAACATGATGTCCTCTGTTTCCATCTATTTTCCTACAAGTGATATGATTTCATTTTTCACTGTGGCTAAAGAATACCCCACTGGGTACATATATCAGATTTTCTTTATCCAGTCATTCTTTGAAGGGCATCTAGCCTGCTTCCATAACCTGCCATTGTGAATAATGCCACAATAAACATAGATAGCATCTCCATAGTATGTTGGCTTCAGTCTTTTAGGTGTATATCCAGGAGTGGTATAGTTGGGTCATATGGTTCTATTTTAGTGTTTTAAGCAATCTCCATACTGTTTTGCAGAAAGGCTCTAGTAGAGGCCACTCCCACCAAGGTATGAGGGTTCCTTTATTCCCCGAATCCTTTCTTTTTTGTGGCTGGCTCAGCTTGCCCCATGTTCAGAGCTGGCATGGCATGTGATGCCAAGGATCAAACCACGATCCCTGCGCTTGCCTAAGTTTGCCTAAGCAGGCACTTTAGACCACTAAGCTATATCACCAGTCATTTCCCCGAATCCTTTCCAGCATTTATTTTGTTTTCTTCATAATGGTAATTCTGACATGTAAGATGGAATTTTAATATAGTTTTCATTTGTATTTTTCTGATGGCTAAAGATACTGAGCATTGTTTCATGTATATATTGTGCATTTGTGCTTCATTTGAGAAACACTAGCTCAGCTCATTTGTCCATTTATTGAGTAAGATTTCCTGTTCTTTTGGAGTTGAACTTCTTGGGTTATATTTATCTTTTGTCAGATGAATAGCTGAAAAAATTTTCTCCATTTGGTAGGTTGTATCTTCACTCTATCAATTGTTTCCTTTGCTGTACAAAATCCTGTTGATTATGTGTGATCTTTTTTTCAATTCCATAAGCTGTTTCTTAAAGCATTCTTCCTGATGTTTCACTCCATCTTTTAGAATATGCACAGAGTATTATAGTGTGCACATCCAAGTGTGCACATTAGTTCATCACCAAAAACCTGTACACACCACAGCATCAATCATTTCCCAACATGCATTGTATCCCTTCCCTTCACTCCATCCCTCTTTGCATTTCAAGAGGCTCCGTGGAGGTGGCATCTTGTCCCAAAGCACCGCTGCCCAGTGTGGCTGTCCATTCTCAGTGCTGCTCAGGAGAGTCCATCACGGCACAGTGCAAACATCCATACAGGAATGCACTGCTCTGGAAAGCCCTGTTGCTTTTCCTGGCCCAGCACCAACAGCCCACTTTTCCTAATGAGGGTCCTGAGGATGTCCATGTCTCGAGTCACACTGCTGTCAGAGAGGTCGAAGACACAGCCCTCCCGTGCCACGTTATCCTTCAGTATGATGACGCCATTTTCTTTCAGGCCATCTCGGCACCGGGAAAGAAATGCAAGCAGGTCTTTATCAGTTAAGTACCCTGCAGGTGGGGCCAAGCAGGGGAAAAGCAAGTTGAAATAAGAGGAGGGAGGGAGATGAATAGGAAAGAACACAGGACTCAGAATCAGAAGCCTGGCTATTTCCTTCCCCAGCCACACATACCTTAAATTGTTTTAGCTGCAGGGGTCTTTGGAAATTTAGACAGAAAGATAAATATCCTCTATAGACACGAGATACTGTCCATCACATGGGTCCCTTTATGTCTCTTGGACAGCCCAGCTCTAATATCATTCTTCCATGGTGTACACACACAAAACAAACAAATCAAAAAACAATCCAAGCCAAAAACACCCAACCACCATCACCACATCAATCAAACACACTGCACTCTCTTTCCTGGGTATTGAAATCTAAGAACATTTAGCTCTGCCAATAAATGGAGATTAACCATTCTTGATTTCAGTTGTTTAATGTTTAAGTATATTTCTTCAAAGGCTTAAGTTGGTCCAAAGGTACTCACTCCATCCCTATACATGGAATTTACTTGTTAAGCTTGTATAGAGAATGCTGAGAGTAAAATCTGGGGACCAAACTTATTGAGAGGTCTCATAGCACCTAGGACGTTAAGAATAAATAAGCTAATCTCCTCCCATATCTTTGTTCACCTCAGTGTTTTCTTTTGTAGTGAAGAAGCAAGGAAGGACACAGACAACACCATGCAGGACTGACCCGATACCCACTGAATCCAGATGACATCGTATCTCCCAAAGGGGGGTGTGAATTCCTGCAAGCTGTAGCAGTGGTAACTTTCTACCTTGTCCACTTTGCCATGAAGGTAGTTCTGGGCTTCAAGTAGGAAAGACTCCATCATATCAACCAGCTCCACTCTGTCGAAAACTGGCAGCAAAACATTCTTGCTGACCCTTCCTATCCCAGAGCCGCAGTCCAAGGCGCAGTCAGTTCCGGCTCTCCCAGGGCCCTGCAGAAAGGTACCTCATGGGACACTCAGGTACAGAGCCTTACATGGAGTCACAGATTCCCCAGCAATCTCTTCCCATTGGCTTATTTGGATCAATGCTATACATCATAAAGTGTCATTTTAAGTATACAATTTGATGAGTTTGAATAAATGTATATAACCATCGTTACCAAAGTCAAGATATAAAACATTTAATTATTTTCCCCCAAATATTCAAACATTTCCAGTTCTATTTTATTTTACACAAACATTGATCTTTAAGATAATCACAAACTACTATTTTTAAAGTAATATTTTAATTTTGGACATTTGGTAATTCTCTCCAAGTAGTAAGATAAATGGGCTGTTGGTAGCTCTATAAAGATAGGATTTTGATGACTAAAATTTATGTTGGGTCCACAGCTAAGTAGACCTCGACTCTAGTTTATTACTCTGTGAAATAAAAGGGGTTATCACAATTGGTGAGACTCATTCTGAGATTTAAAATTACTTCCTGAGTTTTAGAAACTGAAATCATTAAAGTTATATTAGAATGACTGAATTTTTATTTTATTTATTCATTTTTAAAATTTTATTTTTTTAGAGCCGGCCAGATAGCTTAGCAGACTAAAGCACCTGCTTAGACACGCAGGGACAGGAGTTCAAATTCAGCATGGCATGCTGGTCCCGCCCCCAGTGCATACTGACATGGCAATTGAGACTGGGTGTGGTGGTGCATGCCTGTAATCCCAGTGCTTCAGAACCTGAAAACTGGAGGATCACTCCCAGTCTGATATGTGTAGTGAGATCCTGTAGACCCTGTACTAAATACATAAAAATAAAATAAAAATAATTTTTTAAACTGAATTTTTGAACTTTGAATTACCTCCTCTTATATGAACAGTAAATTTAGGGATCAGAGCTGAGGACTTTAATTATTCCCTTTTCTGGCCAGTTTATAAATTTCATATCTACCCTTACAGTACACAGAATGCTCACATGAATAAAGATTAATTCCAGCCACCTCCTTGTCTCTGCTAATGCTTAAAGTTTTCTACTTTTGTACCAGAAGCTACACGTTTATTGGAAACTTCTTTAAAATGTTTCTGTACGTTAAATTACCTGAGTGAGGCTTTGGAGAGGAAGTGGGGGTAGTGAGAAGTTAGCCAATGCACACCCTCTCAGACTCACTTCCATACAATTAAAAAAGTGTTCTGAATTATGAAGATTCAACTGTTTGAAGTTATTTGGTCATAATTGGGGTGAGTACTGAATAAGTTTTGTGCTAGAAATTACAGTAATGCGATACCTCAGGTTACAAGTCAAGATCTTAATGAGAAAGCCTACTCTTGATTTCTCAGGAACTAAGGATTGAAAAAGTTGGCTAAGGATCAAAGTTAAGTACAAGCAGAAGGAAACATCAAAAAATCTGCCTTTAGGTCCATCCAGAAGGCTTTCCTTATGCTAGAAAGAGACAATGAAGAAAAAAGAGAAAAGTTTGCAGCTTCTTTTCAAATAGAAAAGTAACCACAAGTGAGTGTTTATATGTAGCAAGATCCTTTTACAGCTAAAATAATAAAAAAAAGCTCCACAAGATGATGATCATTGTTGCCACTGTGGAGATGAGCAAACTTAAACTGCTAATGTTAATGGCAGAACTGGAATTTAGATAGAAATTGTCAGCATTCAAAGCCAGTTGGGCAGGAGGAATATCACCCCAAGTGACAACTGTAATCTCCTTGGCACTGTCTGACTAATGTTATGTTCAAAAGAAATCTTCTTTAAAATTTTATTTTTATCATTTTATTTATTAGTAGTACGTTTGTAGTGCATGAGATTTGCTTATATCTTGGGAAGTAGGAATATGAGCCTAATTAGTTTATTTCTTTTTTCAATCTCTTTCCCCTTCCTACCTACTTTTCTCTCTTTGCCTGTAAATCCTCTTCTGCCAGTTTCATTCTTCTGCTTATTACTCTTATCTCACTTTTGTTACATATAATGTTTTCATTCATTGAGATTATTAAGTTCCTGTACATGATATATCTTAATTCTTCTTACTTCTTCTTCCCTTCCTAGTGCCCTTAGTCTCCTAGACCACTTCTCACTTGCCAGAGATCTATCCCCTTGTTTCCTTCTATCCACCCTTTATTGTGTCCTGTTTGCACCTTACCTTACTTAAAGATGAAATATACCAGATGGTATTGTGCTTGTGTGTCTGACTTATTCAGACTCAGCAGGAAATGGATGTATGATTAATTGTTAGTGACACCTAGTATACATGAAGAGCAGTAGGATATTGCTATATGTCTGATGATTTCTACTTATACTATACTGCCCCCTTCATTCAAGTATTACATTTAAAACTAATTCAAATATCACATTTGAATGGAATATCTTTATTCAAATATCACAATTTAAACTATTTCAGAAAAGGACTTCAGCCAAAGTTTATATGATGTTGTTTTGTCATGTCATGTTATGTAAGTACCATACCATAAAAGTAGTAACTCTTCATGAATTCATAATATAAGATGGAAGAAAGTATAGAGAAATTACTCGAGGCCACAAGAAGTGACTATTACAAATTTGTATGCTTCATAAAAGATTCTCATGATTAATTTTTCATATAATTGTTGGGCTCCAAAAATCTGTATTGACTATGTTGTTCTCATTAGTATAGCAGATGGTTTTAGAAGTAGAACCATGGAATGAAACAAAGAGATCCAAGAGATCTAGGCTAGAGAATTTTAAAGGTCAAACTTCTGTCTTCACAGAATATATAAACATGAAGCTGCCCTGGTTAAAGTGAGCCCGGGCCTTGCCTACTGAGCCTGCCATCATTCTCCAAAGAAGCCTTTAAAGACTCTCAGAAAAATTATACAGCTTTTAAATCACTGGTGTTTCATTCTCCTGCTTTTCCAAACAAACTTGACGCCCAGGAAAGTCAAATATTTCAAGTAGAACATCCTTAAGATTCTTATATTCTAAATAGCATATTTACCAATTTATATGTATAATGCTCAACCAAATTTATTCTTTTTTTTATGCAGTACTGGAGATTGAACTCAGGACCCTGCTCTTGCCAGGCAAGTGCTTATTCTACTGAGCTACCTCCCCAGCCCTCAACTACATTTATTCTTAAGATTACTATTATTTTCAATCACAAAACTAAAATGCCCTTCATCTGAATGCTGTGCCCTCCAGGTTGTCCCCACTACTGCTCAGTTCTCTGCATTAGATTTCCTTTGATGTGGTTGGCACTGCTTCCTGTGTCCTGGCACTACTGTTCTTTTTCTCACAGAGCTCCTCTGAAGAGAGACATTGGAAGACAGATATCAGGGACTGTATTGTTCACCTCTTGGATATGGCAGCTACAGAGGTTGTGATTGTATTGACATTTGATGCTCTTGTGTTGATGTGACTAGAGCTACACACTAGTGGTTATTTCAAAACAAAATGTTCTGTTTTCATTTTCATGTATTATATTATCTTCATATTTATGGATTCATATAAAATAATAAAGTGCTACTGTTTTAGTTTTAGTTTCAGTTTAGTTTTGATTCTGCCTCTATATTTTGTTTTAAAGAATAATACTTTAAGCTTATCCAATAGAGTTGAAAACTAAAATGACAGAATTGATGGCACTATATAGAAGTCATCAAATATAACAAGTTACAGATTTTTTAGTCATCCAATCTCTGAGAAATGTCAAAATATAAATGCAAATGACACTGATTATATTTTATGAGTTACTTCTCTTCCCCACTTGAAAGTTGAAGAAAGTTATCAGCTATGTCACTGATATCATGTTGGTGCTATTTGTTTGCTAAAGTAAATCCATTTACAAGTAGAATAAACATCTTTTCATACTGTCCCTGTCACTAAGTGTTGAAAGAAAAGAAAAATTTTAAATTAAACCATTACCCTCTTCCCAGTTGACCTAAGAATAAATCATGTCAGATGCTCACATCCCCTAACTCCTTGTTTCTTGACCCAGATACAAATTTAGCAGATCATTAAGGTCAACGTACTAAAATATCATTCCTTTAAAAGAGACTGTGTTTGCATTTAGTTAGAGGTCACAGCTGTACAATGAGCCTTGTCTACGAAGAAGGACTTTTTATATTAGTTTGAAAGGAGCAGCTGCCTCTTTTCCAACATAAATATGCAAGCACAGACTTCCTTTCCCAGGTCTGTGGCCACGCTCCTGGGCTCTGACCAACTTCCCTGTGGTCAGCTTGGTATTCCACATGGAGTGACAAGACGGCTGGATTACTAACTAAGCTTCTGAAATGTTTTGGGATCAAAGTCAGTCTCACTATGAGACAAGCAGAGGACCTTGCTTGGGCAAGATTGGAGGAGAGTTGAGGTCTATGGTCAAAAAAGGGTGGGGGAGATTTTTCTTCTTCATGAGACAAGTGGAAAAAAATATGTCGTGGTTAATAACAGGTAATTTGGTGTCAGGCAGAGCTGGCTGTTCTTAATCCTCAGTTCTGCCTCTTACCAGTGTATAACCTTGACAACTTATTTAACCTCTTTAAGTCTCAGTTTCCATGACTATAAAACCAGAGCTAATAATAGTACTTTTCATTATTGCTGTGAAGAATAAATGAGACAAGGCTTCTGAGTTGCTTAGTAGAATGACAGGCCATGTTGGGATGCACATTCCAAAAAATCGGCAGGATGGGTTTAGAAACACCCCAGGTCACCCTAACCTGTCAAAATCCATGGTCACCCACCCTAGACTCCCCTGTACTTTATGGCTACAGGTGAGATCCATGCAGATACTTTGCCTCAGTAGATATTGTATGCTGATCATGTTTTCTCTACTGCCAGACCTGGGACTCAGGCACTGACTGCTGTATGGAGGCTGGGCATGCAGTAAACCTCATCTCAACTCTAGAGCTACTCCTCACATCCTAACTCCAAAACTTTTCACTTGTCAGAATAAAATAGGCTCCAAGTTTCACATATATGACTAATTACTCATTATTTTTTATGTTCACTTAGACCAATAGCAGTTTTAATGAATGGGTTAAGTCTATTCTAATAAACAAATGAAATTCCTTAAAATACAATGAATAGGCTAGGTGTGGTGTCACAAACCTGTAATCCCGGTATTCTGGGAAACTGAGGCAGGAAGAATCTAAGCTCCAGCCCCTCCTGGGAAACTTAGTAACTTAGCAAGAGACCGTCTCAAAGTAGAAAACAATACAACTCATTGAGAATATAGCTCAGTGTAAAGGTCCTGGGATATAGCTCAATGCAAAAGTCCTGGGTTCAATTTCTAGTGTAAAATAATAATAATACAGCATATGATATCTCATTACTATTAGCAGTAGCAATAAATTAGATCTCCTGGGTGCTACTTTTGTGCACCCATGTTTAGCTCTTCTATTCTCACATTCTTCTATAAGGTAAATTCTATTGTTGCTCCCAGGTCACAGGTGAGAAAACTGAGGCTCCATGCATTTAGGTAATAAGTCCAGAGTTTCTTATACAGTAAGTGAAAGAACTATGACAACTTTAAC
The DNA here is from genome assembly GCA_002564305.1 of Octomys mimax. Taxonomy (NCBI): domain Eukaryota; kingdom Metazoa; phylum Chordata; class Mammalia; order Rodentia; family Octodontidae; genus Octomys; species Octomys mimax. The sequence goes on from NDGM011225082.1 coordinate 14,934, forward strand.
CCAAAATTTTGACCTCTACCCTCTGCTATTATCTCCATGTGGTTTGGAAGTAAGGAATTGGAGATTCACACCAAACCAGAATTATAAAGGAATCACATTCTTGCAAGAAAAAATCTGAAAATAAGAAGGTTCTATTATCCTTATTTTCAAACTGAATGTAAACACGTAGTTTCTCACTACACCTAATTTTTATTGCGGGAATAAGTAAATCAACTCCAAACCTAAAAAGTCTTGATTTCTCATCAATCATCTAGGTGTCAACTGTTTACCACTGAGATTCTGAAAGAGAGGTCTTTCTGCTCCTCAAAGAGTAAATCAGCACTGCTAATTCACCTTTCCCTGCGCTGTGCAAGATTATCTGGTACAAGGAATATGAAATGCCAAGTGGGGTAAACCAAGGGCTTGACAATGTCCAGCTCTTATGAGCACCTTAAAACAGTGTTTCAGGTTGGCCCCGGAGCTGAGCCATAGGACTTCAGTGTAACTTGAGTAACAATGCAAAGTTATGTGAACGCAATATTCCCAAGCACTTTGCCCTCTCAAGTTGCAGTTAGATAACTCACCCCAACAAATTTTCTAAGAAATTCCCGCGAAGCCTGGATATCTGGGTTGGATAGCTCAATGAAATTGCCCATCATGCCTTCTTCTGTGGCTGGTACTTCTTGGTAGAAAAGCTTTGCTCTGGCATAGAACTGCATCTCACCATTGATAACTTGACTTGTTAAAGCATACAATTTTACTGCAAATGAAATATTAGTCATAGTTATTAATGTTCATATGATGCAATAAGCTCTATCTTATCATATATTCAATTTTCTCTCAAAAGTCCTAAATTTGTGTTGTAAAAGAAATGGGACTTATTTGAGGTCAAAGGACTTGGGCTTCAGTTCTGGCTCAATTTAGCAATCCCTGTGATCTCCATGGACCTCATCTATAAATCACAGTGCATTTTCATAATTAAATGAAACTATAATTTACCATTGCAGTTTTTAAAAGATAAAAAATGTTTGCTATAGTAGAATGAAAATTATAACTTCTTATGAACTCCAAGTGTTTAATGACAATTTTCTTATTATTTCTTGGTTCTAATCACTAAGTGGAGGATGCTATTTTCATTATTTTAAAACAACTTCTATCCTAGGAATGCACTTAAACTTTATCATCTGAAAAGGAAATAATGAAAAGAGAAATAATATTTGATCAGATGTTCCATTCTAGATAATGTACTAGGCATAATCACACACGGTTTCTCATTTTATTTTTCAAATTATATATGATGCATTATTTTAAGACATTTATTTTTAGAAAGACATGAGTGGCAACTTTTGAGTGGTACATGAGTGTGGATTTCAGTGTGCCTTATGTCATTAGAGGACATTCAAGAGGCAGTCAAAATGGGGGCCAGGGAGATGGCTCAGTAGAATAAGTGCTTCCCTGGCAAGAGCAAGGACTGGAGTTCAATCCCTGGTTCTGAAAAAAAAAAAAAAAAAAGAGTCAGTCAAAAGAAGATGAAAGGAAAGAACTCCTTGTTCAAGATCAAGGCAGAGTAAATGCATCTGTCTTTCATTCCTCGAGTTCCCTGAGAGTATACTTCTGTAGGAGAGTAGCCCCATAATAATGAAGAAAATGAGAAGGGATCACTGATTGATTCATGATTTCAATAAATGTCTGCAAGACAAAAAGGAGATAGAACAAGTTAAATAATTTGCAAACTAGAACAATTACAAGAGGAAATTATGTTCCAGATTTTATAGAACACAAGTGTAAGAATGAGAAAGAGAGCCAAAAATAGAAGTTATTCAAAACTCAATCAGGTGAGGGGACAAACAAGCCCTCCTGGAGCCAAGGATCTTACCTCAAAGGAGGAAAACCATGTCCCTCCAAAAATAAATAAATGAATAAATTTTGTAGGGTGCATTAGTCATGAGCATTGGGGTCCTACTCACTTTAGCAACTAGGAGGCTCCATATGCCTCAGATACTCCCACTTCTCCGAGTCTCTAAGATTCACATATAAAGCCCATTGTCATTCTTTTTCCTTAGGGGACACTTATGTAACAAAGGAACCTTGCAGGTCATTGCCTACTGTCATTTACTTTGTGCTTTGTTCTTAAAAGTGGCTAAACGATGATATTCAGATTCATGAGAATAAAATATTGTCCTGAAAGGAAAAGCTTGATATGAATAATCAAAAATGACCCTAAAAGGAAAAGATATAACTTAGGAAATAGTTGAGAATTCAAATAAAAACAAAATCTAAAATCCATATATTCTTGAAGAGACAAGAACTGACACATAAATCACAGGTAGGATACTAAGACATGACAATTCAAAAAAATCTTAGAAATTTCAATTGCTAAAAACTTTGGAACAGAATACCAAGTGCATTGGAAGGTAAGATACCTCAGCTGACTAAGCACCTGCTTAGGCAAACACAAGGACTGGGGTTCAATCCCCAGGACCACACGCTGTGCTGGCACTGCCTCCAGGTGCACCTTGCCTGCCACTGCAACTGGGCATGGTGGTGCATGCCTGTAAACCCAGCACTGAGGAGGCTGAAACAGGAGAATCGCTATGAGTCCAAGCTGCATAGTGAGACCCTGTAGCAAATGCATAAAAGAATACAGAGTACATAAATTTCTGAGACATAAAACAACAAACAGACATGGAAAACAAAAGTAAAAAAGAAGACATGTACAAAGACTTAATTCAGGAAACCCAATATTAAGCTAACTAGGATTCTGGAAAACTAATAAAATGGAGGGAAGAAAATAATACTAGAAGAAAGTTTTCTGGAGCTCAAAGAGATTATAAGATTCTACAAGTGCAGAGAAGCCACAGATGCTGAAAAAGCCATATTTGTGTATAATCTTAAGTAATTTCAAACAGGAAGAGTAATAAAATGGTCCTTAAATTGTTTTGAGAAGAAAAAGGAGTTATCTTCAAATAGGGTTGATATCCAAAAGAGATATAGTCATGTCAAGTGGAATGTCTATATTTAGTTTTTTGAGGAATTTGTCTACATATTTCTGTAGAGGTTATAAGTTTCCATTCCCATCACTGACGTAGAAGAATGCCTTGTCCCCTGCAGCCTCACCAGTATTTGCTTTTTTGAGTTCTTGATGATACCCAGTCTTCTGGAGTAAGTAGAATCTCTGTTGTTTTTATTTGCATTTCTAGAATGGACAATGACATTGAATGTAATTCATGTATTTACTAGACACTTGTACTTCTGAAAAGTGTCTATTCATTTCAACTGCCTACATTCTATTGGATTGTTTTTATTCTAGGTGATCTAATAGTTTTAGTTCTTTATATATTCTAAATATTAGTATTCTGCCTGAGAATATGCTGGAAAAAATTTTCCCTCTCTGTACGTTGTGTCTTCATTGCACTGTTTTTGTTTTTTCTTCTGTTCTGAAGCTTTTTAAGTTGATAGCCCTTTTTTATTCTTGTTGTTATTTCTTTAACAGTTGGAGTTCTGTTCAAAAAATCCTTGTCTACACCTATGTCTTAAAGAGTTTTATCCAATTTATCTTCTGGCACATTCAGCGTTTATGTTTTTATATACAGGTTTTCAATCTATTTTGATTTAATCAGAAAATAAGTATGGAGTTTCAAACTTCTGTGTTTGAGCAGTGTTTTCCTGGCATCCTTTGTTAAAGAAGTTATCTTTTCTTCAGTATAATGTTTTGGCCACCAAAACTTCTTCAAAAGTTTGATTGTCCTCCAGCTCAATGAGGATTAAAATCAAGAAAAGGCACACAATGAAAGATGATGTAATTATCAAAAAACTCCAAGTGACAGATATGCAATATATTTTTAAAGAGGTCAGATTATTTTATAAAAGATATCATAGAGTAGAGCCTAAGAAATAGACAAACCATCCCATAAATAAGAAAATATTAGAAATATTCAAAGAAGACATGGTTTTCTTGTCAATCCCCCAAAATAAAAGATAGTTATTGAAAGCGCTAAGCAAAACATGCAAATATTCCAAAGCCTGATCATGGGATAAAGCAAACTAAAGTATAAAATAATTTTTATTCAAAGGAATCTAAGAAAAATTGACAATTTTAATAATATTTTTCTTTAGATAAGCCCAAAGTTTTGACATTGGACTGGTGTACCACTTGCCTCTAAAATAAGTAAGAATTACATAGTACCAAATTTTTATTCAAAAAGTTAAAAATTCAAGTATCATATATTACTATGACTGTGTCCCATCTATAAAGTTACAACAGTATTTACCATCTTTGACTACACTAGGACCATTTGTTTGAATCTTGATCATAAATTTTCTGAAATGTTGCAAGAAACCAGTCTCCATATATGTCATTTTCTGGAGGTTAATAATATTATGCACTATATCCACATACATAGAACACTGTTTTAAGTGTACAAATATTTTTAAAATCTTAATAAATACATAGAAGTTTTTATCATCTTCGCAAATTAGCTACTGGACTGAGAAAATACAACCTCAAAAGTAGAGTCCTCAGGTTCCAATAGAGTAGGAGGCACTGACCCTCATCAATCTCCTTCCATACCACTTAGTAAAATGTTGTGTAAACATCAAGTGCCCCAATAAGTAATTACAAATTCAATAGGGATGTGATGAATAGGGATGCATCACTAATACAATAACATGACCATTCAAAATTATGTGCTTTTTACAATCAGGCTAGGAGACTACAACTTACACAGGCTGCCCCCATGGTGAGCGCTGCTCTGGGATCACTGGCAAGCCGCAGCCCAGTGCTCTCCATGATCCAACCAACTCAGTAAAGCAGCCACAGTCACATTACCTGCATAAGTCAACTAGTTGGTGCAGTCTCTTATGAAACTTGATCCAGAATGAGAACAGTCCAACAACATTTAGAGCACAACTGAACACCCAGCGCAGTAGGGGTCAGTCTTGATAGGTGGGATTTTAAGGTTACTGGCTTGAGTTTTTATTTTTACCTAATTGCCAGGTGTATTTCACTAAGAAAGCTGTGGGGTATCATGGACACCCCCAGAAACTCCCTTCTTGGTAGTTCCTTTAATAATGCATGTTGACTCAGATAAGGCAATCTATCATCAGGCTGTTTCTTTTTACTGTACAAATACACGCAGTGACTCATTCTGATAGAATTACAATTCTTTGTGAAATTTGAAGTAACCAAAGACTGAGATTAGACATGTTGTGAGTTCTTGATACAATATAGTACTTATTTCTTGACCTACACTGTGTGCTGAACTACAAGACCTTCTAAATTTTTGCTTATTACAAAAAAAGAAATAAACTATAAGCCTTTAGTTATGAAAAAGAAAAAAAGATTTTGTGAACTTTCTAGGAAAGATACCTAATATAATATAAAGCAAAAATCAATTTACTCATAGATTATTTTGCAAAGGTTCACAAAGAGATGAATACCTCAGACAGAGTATATCAGAATCAGTTCTCCCCTAGTTTACTTATTAAGCACCAGTACAACCCTTAGGAAACAAGAAACATAATGCCCAAGCCCTACATCAGCTAGCAGCCTGAAAGTAGAATCACTTAAGGAAAAACTGCAAAAAATTCCACCCATGGAAGATGGCTTTTATTGTGGTTAGCAAAACATAGGAAAGGAATTTCATTTGCTATGAATCATCTGGATAAAATGCAAAATTTTCAAGTGTCTCCATTGAGAAAATCTTTTGTATGCAGCTAAAGAATTTTGTTGTATGAGTTCTGAACATGTAATTCTAAGATGTAAGGAAATTGGGTTTATATTGAGGTAATGTGCTGTTAGATCACTTTGACTGTCTTTTGATAAAAAATTTTTGAGAAAACTAAACATAACACAAAATTTTACTATAGATCTAAAAGGGGATATTGAATCACTGTCAGAGATGGGATCAAAAAGTCAAGGCAATATTTTTCAAGTTTCCAATAAGATGGAAAATTTCTTACAAATGGGAAATTTTGTTAACAACTATGTGCTCCAATAATCTAGCTTTCATTCACCACCCCATTCTTCTTGAAAATCCACCTCCCCGAGAGATGTCATAGCA
>NDGM011225093.1:1596-24815 GCA_002564305.1 Octomys mimax
TCTTCAAGAGTTCCTCCTACTTTCTCTTCCAGGAGATTTAGTGTTTCTGTCTTAATGTTTAGACCTTTAATCTATTTTAACATTAGCTTAGTGCATGGTGATACACATGGGTCAAGTTTTAGTTTTAAAATTTCTTCTATGGGTTGTTGGACTTTTGGTATCTGGCCCTAAATGATAAGATTTTTTTTTTTCTTGTTTTAGTTTTTGTTGTACATTTAAGTTGTTACTCAAATTCAAGTTAGTTTTTGAATGATTAACATAGTTTGAGCTTTTTTTTTTTTTTCTTGTCCACCTGTGGATCTAACTCCTTTTTTAAAAAAGAATTCTTTAAAAATCTTTTGTTTATATATGTATTTATTTGGTATAAGCTTTTGCTATGCTGCTCAGACTCTCATAGTGATACTCCTGTCTCAGCCTTGATAGCACTGGGATTACAGGTGTGTGCCACCACACGTGGTTGCAGGCAGGGACTTAATTCTGCTGAGCTATATCCCTGGCCCTTGTCTGTTTGTCCATCTTTCTATCATTACACAATCTTTTCTTTCTATGCATTTAATACAGGGTCTACATCTTGCTACACAGATCGAACTCAGAGTGGTCCTCCTGTTTTTAGCCTCCCACGCACTGGGATTACAGGTGCATGACACCATGCCCAATCTCAATCACTGATTCAGCATTCTCTGGGGGTGGGACTGGCACTGCATGCCTGGGATAAAAGCCTAATACCTGCACTTGCCTATCCAGGCACTTTAGTCCGCTGAGGTATCTGGCCGGCCTCTGTTACACAATCATAATTTTTGTAGTCACATAGGTTATAAAATTGTGGATACTGATTTTCTTCTTTTTCCTAAAAGCACTTTAACCTATTTCAGTTCTTATGCTTTCCCATATACTGTTTAAAAAAATTTTGTCTTTATAAAAACATCTTTATCAAAACATCTTTCTCATTAAACCTTTCCATCAGTTTCAAAAGAATTGATGTCTTTGCCATGTTAAGTCTCACAGTCTGCCTCAGTTACTCTTCTCTCGTTGCTGGGACAAATATGTGAGATCCAAAATGAAGGGAGGAAAGGTTTATTTAGCTCACAGTTACTGAAGATTTCAGTCCATATTTTGCTGGCTCCAACGCAGATTGGCACATGGCAAATGGTACAGCAGCAGAAGGCAGCAGTACAGCAAAAGCAAAAGGGAAGAGTAACAGGAACAATGGCTACAGAGAGTGAGTCTATTTCTCTGTCTCTCTTATGTTCCATTCAGGCTCTGTGTCTCAGACTGGGTGCAGTACTCACACCCGTAACCCCAGCAATACTCAGACCCATAATCCCAGTCTTGGATCGTAAATTAATTGAACTATAGAACTACACCTCAATGACTGCATGAGGCTTTGGGGGGACAAATATAAACCATGGCATAGTCCATTAATATAGTGTGTGTACTCTTTTAGTTCAGGTTTCATTCCTTTCATCATTGTCAAATAGTTTTTAGTATAATGCTGTGTAAGGATGACATAGATTTTAGTGTCTTCTATAGAGTGCCCAATCATTTGTTTCATTTGGGTCATTATCTGATTAGCTACATCTTTACTACTACCCCCACAAGAAAGAAGAAAAGACACCAGTCATAGTGATTATAAATGGAAAAGATGAAATCACAGTGGACACTGCCAAAATTATTAACAACTACTTAACAAATGTATACACCAAACAATTGTAAAATTCAAAAGAAATCAAGATGTTCAAGGTACATATAAATTACCAAAACTGAATCAAGAAGTCTTAAAGTTCTAGAACAGTTCAATACTAGGAAGTAAAATTAAAGCAAGAAAACAGACAAAACAAAAAATAAAACCAAAGTAAGTACCTACCAACTGAGAAAAGCTCATCACCTCATGGATTCACAGTCACATTCTTTAAGAACTTCATGTAAAATGTAACACCAGTGATCCTCACACTCCTTAACGAAACTGAGAGGAAATGAGTACTTCCTAAATCATTCTTAGACGCTATGACTATCCAGAACCCTAAATGAGGCAAAGATCCAAGCACTAAAGTCAGTATTACAGGCCAGTCTCTCTAATGAACAACAGTGCAAAAATCTTCAAGATACTGGTAAACAGAATTCAACAAATCATCAAAAAATTCATATACCACAACCAAGTAGGTCTCATCAGAGAAATGGAAGGATGGTTCAACATATGCAAATCAGTAAATGTACTTCATCAAATAAACAGAAGCAAAGAAAAAAAAATGATCATTTCAATAGATGCAGAAAAAGTGTTTGATAAAATCCAGTATCCATCCATCATAAATCCAGAAGAAAATAGGTATTGAAGGACCTTATTTCAAGAAAATCCACTTATGACCGACACCACTTATGACCTACAGGCAACATCATATTCAATGGGAAGGAGCTTTTCCTCTAAAATAAAAAAGAAGACAAAGATGTCCATTCTTATTACTCCTGTTCGACATAGCCAGAACATTAGCCAGATCAGGCAGGAGAAAGAAATAAGGGGAATATAGGAAAGGACAAAGTCAAAGTACTATTTTTTGATGACATGATCCTTTACTTGGAAGATCCACAAAAACTTCACCAAAAGACTCCTAGAACTAATAACAAAATTCATCAGTGTATCAGGATACAAAATAAACACACATTATACACTAAGAATAAACACAGGGAAAATTCCCATACTCTATTAATAGATCCAAAGAAAAAAAAATTAGGAAAATACTAGCATAGGAAAACATAACATTATGGATATTAGGAAAACATACCATTAAAAAAATCAAATACTTAGTTATTAACCAATGAAATGAAAGACTTCTTTAATGAAAATCACATCACTCTGAAAAAGGAAATTGAGGATAACACCAGAAAATAGATATCTTCTGTTCCTGGATAGGCAGAACTAGTGTAATCAAAATGCCTATGCTTACATATAGGCATTTCAGATATAATGTAATCCCAATCAAAATATAAATGGCATTTTGCACAAATCTAGAGAAAACAGTCCTAAAATCATATGAAGAGATTCAGAATAACAAAAGCAGTCCTGGATAATAAAAGCAAAATAATTGGCATCACATTCTTAGACTTGAAATGATACTATAACACTACAGTGATTAAAACAGCAAGATACTGGCACAAAAACAGACATGAATAATGGAAAAGAATAGGAGAAGCAGAAGCAGTGCCAGGTACAGGGAGCTATTTGATCTTTGACAAAGGGGCAAAAAAAACACATCAGATGAAAGATAGCCTCATTAATAAGTGGTGCTGGAGAAATAGGATATCCACATGCAGAAGATTGAGTCTTGTATTTTTCTGTGTTCTAAACTAAAAATGGATCAAAGATCTACATGTTCAGGTCCTGCGAGATAGCTCAGTGGACTAAGTGCCTGCTTAGGCAAATGCAGGAATGCCGTGCTGGCCCCATCCCAGGGCATGCTGAGCCAGCCACTGAGTCTGGGTGTGGTGGCATATGCCTGTAATCCTAGCTGAAAACAGGAGGATCACTACAAGTCCAATCTGCATAGTGAGACACTGTACCAAATACATTAAAAAAAATCTCTGATACTAAAACAAAAACAATCTGCTGGAAAGATAAAATAGGTACACCTTGAATACATAGGCATAGGTGAGGAATGTTTGAAAAGAACCCCAATGGCACAAGAAATAACACCAAGATGCAACAGGTAGAATCATATGAAAGTAAAGAACATCTGCACAGCAAAGGACACAACCAGTAGAATGAATAAACTACACCATGGTAAAACAATTTTGCCAGGTATTCCTCAGACAGCAGACTAACATGTAGAATATATGAAGAACTCAACAGAATTAGACTCCCCAGAATAAAAGACTCATTCAAAAAATGGGCAATAGTAATGAGTAGACACTTCTCCAAAATACAGATTACCAATAAATATGTAAGAAAAGTTCAGCATCACTGGCCATTGGAGGAATTCAGATTAAAAATACAAGGGGCTGGCCAAATAGCTCAGTGGATTTAAAGCTCTTGCTAGCAGGAGCAAGAGCCAGGGATTTGATTCCCGGGCCTGCAAGGTGCCAGCCCTGCCCCCGGGGCACCCTGAGTTGGTAATTGAGACTGGGTATGTTAGTCAAGCCTGTAATCCCAGCTCTTGGGAAGCTGTAAACAGGTGGCTCACTATGAGTCTGATCTAGTAGTGAGACCCTGAACACCCTGTAGACCCTTCCCTAAACTACAAATAAAGAAAAGAAAATACACTAAGGTACTATCTAGCCCAAAAGAATGACTGTCTTTAAAAAGTCTAACAATACCAAATACAGGCACGATGTGGGAAAAAGGAGAGTCTTCTATATTATTGGTGGGAATGTAAGCTAGTACAACCACTGTGGAAATTGGTGTAGAGAGACCTCAAGAAGCTAAAATTAGAATTCCTTTACACCTAGGTATTCCCTTCTTCTAGGTATTTTCCCCAAAACATTAAAAGTAGTATAGTGGAAGGATTCATTCATACCTACATTTATAGCAGCACAGTTCAGAATATATGGGTCTTGGAAACAGTAGTATGACCCTCAAGAGATGAATGCATAAGGAAAATATGATATTTATATATGATAGAGCACATCTCTGCCATACAGATAAGTCCGAGACATTCATGGGAAGTGATACAACCTGAGAACCTAATGTGAAATAAGTCAGACACACACAATGAAATGTAGCATGGCTCCTCTTGTAAGAAACTAAAAATCCCAGTATGTTTATGTAGTTAAAGAACAAAATAGAAGATAAAAAGCAAGTAGGGAGAAGTTCGAATAATTTCTCAAATCACCTATTTTGTTGTTTCAAAAATATTTAATATAAATGCTAATTTGTTTCATTTATACTACTAGTTTCTCCTACTTTACTGAAAATAACTATTTTGTGCTATTATGTATTTGTTTCCTGTTTGTACAAATCATTTTTTTCTTGAGGTCTTTTACTGAGTAACTGTTTTGAACATAATGATTTATTATCTCTTATTTTTTATAATGAAATTTTGTGTTTTTTTCAAACAAAACAGCATTTATGAAAAAGAACATTAAACACTTGTACTATTAAAGGAGTCCACAGAACGAGTGTGTTGATAATCTTTATGTAGCTCATCATTGAAGCTCTTTAGAAATGTACCTCCCTCCCCTTCTCCTGGACCAGTGTTTGTGGTGGCCAACAGATGTTTCTGTGACAATCTCTAAACTTCTGACATTCGGCATCCTTGGGATAGCTTAATAACATGAAAAATCTGCTGTCCCTATAAGATATCTTGAATCATATCTACTAATCATTTTCCTGGTGACCGTTTCGTAATCACTGAGAGTCACTAAAGTTCACTCAGTAGGTGTACTGAAGTGGAAAGCAAATAGTACTTAGCATGGCAGAGATAAAGCACAGAAGCCCACATTCTTCATTTTGTATTTCTTGCTTGCTGTATTTCTTAGAACCTCTCACTGTCCTAAGGAAAGCTTTAGAAGAAATGGTTGTCTTAATTTCTCCAAATGGATGTATTAATGCTGATGCTTACAAAGGCATATTTCTTATTATTTCTCTTAACTGCATGTTTTTACCACATTTGATTAGAAAATAGAAGAAATACTTCTTGCTTTTGGTGTTTTGCCTTTCCTCAGAGATTGAGCCTTGACTATGTACCCAGCTACCTTAAAACTGAAAAAATCTGTACTGACAGATGGTTTCCCTTTCATATTTTAAAAGGACAACACCTTGATATCAGGATGGTTCTGTCATGATCCTAGCAACATGTACCAACAAATAATTCTCTTTTAAGTTACATATTTTTTATTATTTATTTTTGGTGCCAGAAATTGAACCTAGGGCCTACTACATGTTAAGCACATGTTCAAGCTAACTGACACTCCTAGCCTATGTGAAAAAGGAATTGTATGTTCATTACATTCAAACTTTTTTTGGTATGTGTATCTTTACCCATTAGATGTGACCGAATGTGAAATGTTGAGCCATGTAAGTAAAAGTAGCTGAAACCTAAGACCATTTAAGTCATAACTTTTCAAGTGAAGCCTTCTATTAAACTATTTTTAGGAAGAGCAATAGAATTTTCATTTTTTAAACATGGTTCCACTATGTAGTTCAGGTTGGCCTTGAATTCATGGTGTAGTCCAGGTTGGCCTTGACATTGTAGTAATCCTTCTGTCTCAGCCTCCTGAGTGCTGGGATTACAAACATGCTTCACCATGCTGGGCTTGGAAATGTTTCTTTTATTTTCAACTCTTACTGATCCCTTAAGAATGTGCTTATTTTCTTTTCAGAATCAAGTAAGATATTTTTCAATGTTCTTATGGGGCATATAAATACGAATAGCCCGTCTTAATTTAAAGACAAGTTGATAGTATTTGTCAAATCTTAAATATTTAGATGTTAAACATTGCCATCATACTTTGCATAGAGATGCAAAGTGAGGAAAGATATATGGGTAAATAAATAAATAAATAAAGACTGCAGTAGACAGAAAAATTTAAATTCACATAATAGCTATTAGTAGGAACATGTTTAAATAAATATTAGCATGTATATACTGAAAAATTATAGGGGAAAAGGAGAGCTTACAAAAATGCCCTGTGTGGGGTTAAGAGTTGAAACAAAAAGCCTCCTAGTGTGTACAGTATGCTTCCATATGCAGGATGATCTAACCCCTCATGCTAGCAGACAGGTTAAAAAGGGACCATGTTTGCTGGAGTTCTTGAGAGCGACGGGCAGCTGGCAGAGGCAGTGAGGGTTAATGAACCCTTTTCTCCACATTGCCTTTTGCCCAGCCAGGGGTCTGGCCAGTGCTTGCCTTCTCCCAAGGAAGCCAGGAAGACACACTGTTTCCTGGATAGCATAGTGGATGTGGAGTGTGCGCACCAGTTGGCTGCTTTCCTTCCCTTGCCTATGTACTTTTGGTAGATATTGCATTATTTTTGAACAAGCAAGTATTGTATTTATAAGCTAAAAGAAAGTATAAGCTAAAATAAAATACAGTGATCCAAGAGATAGAAGTATGCAAACTTGTGAAACATCAGATATACTGTTAAAGAATCCTTTCTCAGCAAATTTCATTGTCCAATAAAATCTGAGAAAAGTCACTATAGTGTTATATATGTAATGTTATTATGTCAAATTAAAACAATAGTTGCTTCACGGGAGATTTTTCTTAAGCAATGGAGTTTGTCAAGGAAGAAAAAAAGACTACAATAGAAATGTTCCTTGAGGCAAACCAAGTTCTTAGCCTTTGAATAAGTTAACAGGATCAATTTAGGAGGTGAAAATGGGCGTTGCACACTGCGAAGGGGAATCCTTCAGTCTCTGGGAGCTAAAGCACAAGATTAACTTGCTGAAAATGAAGTCATTTGATTTGTGTAGTAAGGTTGTATAGATTTCCAAGTGCAAATTTGGTTGATGCTGAATTAATTTGACTTTCCCACTAATGTGCTAGGTGATGATTGCTGAAGCCCTGGACATTTCCAGAGAAACCTACTTAGCGATTCTGATGGACCGGGCCTACAATGGCCCTGTGCTGGTGGGCAGCCCCCAGGGCGGCGTTGACATTGAAGAAGTGGCCGCTTCCAGTCCAGAACTTATTTTTAAGGTATGCTTAAGTATCTGGCTATGCTATTTTTAAGGAACTGTTATTGTAGAAGCTGTTAAACTCTCAGTGAGGAGTCTAAGCCTGGGAGCAATACTTCTGTTTCTGAAATTGAAAGTAGATGTTGATCCTTTTTCTTGCTGGGCAGCCAATAGAAAGTCAGATAGAAGTAGTGTTAATATTAAGGGCTTTTTTGTTTGCTCATTTTTCTTCTTTCCCCCACTCCTCTGCCATTCCTTTTAATCCACCCTGCCCCAAGTATTGACCAGTACTTACCATCAGGAAAGCACTGTGACATTTCCATTTCCTCTGGATTACCCTGCTCTGTTTAACTTTATTTATAGTTGAAGAATTCTCTCTTAAAAAAGCAGATTATTTCTTGAATAAAATAAAATCTTTTCAAGGTCCAGGTTCTGTCCATTTGTTTTAATCCTTAGGTCTTGTTGCATTTATAAGACTAGTTCAAGTTGAAGAGATAAGTAGTCAAATCTGACTAGTTTGTAAGTATCTTTTTGTTTTTGTGGTCTGTGAGTTTCTTACTGGCTCTAAGCCTCATTTTTTTAAAATTGGAAAAATGAAAATGGTGTAATTTATGTCTTGCAGAAATGTGAAGATTAAATGAAATGATGTGTGTAAAACCCTTCTTATCCTAACTATATAAGAAACAGTATATAAAATTTATAGTCAAACTATAACTTCAGTTTTTAATCTGTGTTTTAAAATGTCAAAATTATGATTTCTAACAGAACATTTATTATTTCTTTCAGAAAGTGATTTTGCATCCTTTTATAAAGACAGAGTTAATTTTTCTGAATCTTTGTCTAGATAATGTACTCAGACAATGGTGATTGGTTTTAAAGTGTTGTCATCAATGTTACATATGCATGATTACTACCTTGGAAGTTTAAAACTACACATGTGCTTATCAGTAATACCTGTTTTCAAAATATCATTATCTGAAACAATTCTCTTTGCTAAAAGAATATATGCAAGTGTATAATGTATAATATGTACTGTATAATATATATATATATATATATATATATATACACACACACACACACACACACATATATGTAGCATTCAGTGTTTTGAGAATGGTACTTTGTAGAGCTAAGGTATTATTAATAGTGTTCATCATCAGTGGAGTATTTAAATCATAGGATAATGTTTAACCTATGTATGACAACTCTAAACTTAACAGCAATATTAGGCAACAAAACCTTCTTTGGAAGACTTCCAAAAGATGTCATAAAAATTAACTGACTAAATATTCATCAGTGCCATCTGTATAGTAATTAAAAGTGAAAATTGGCATCAGATCATCTTGTCAGCATGCCACCTTGAAGAATTACATAGTTTTTGGAAGGGCTGTTTCATCCATGGTCTGCTAATTAAAACATACCCTATAGGCAGCTGCAGTAGCCCTGTTCAGAGATCTCTGGAAAGGCGCCACAGTTTAATTACTCATTTGCAAATAAATACTAAGCATTTCTTTTGGAGGTTGTAAATCTTCTCACTTGACTATGTGAATTTTGTTCATTTGATTTATTTTTACTAGGAGCCAATTGACATTTTTGAAGGCATAAAGGACAGCCAAGCTCAGCGGATGGCAGAAAATCTGGGCTTCCTTGGGCCTTTGAAAAACCAGGTACATAAGCCATTACAGGACAGCATGTCTGACTTCTTTCAGAAAACATTTGGGAACTTGCTTAATTGTTTCTGATACTATGATTACCAGGAAACAGGATTGTTGTTTTATAATTTTTCCCTAGTTGCTTATGATAAAGAAAAATATTTCCTAGTGTTTAAAGAGACGTGTGTGTGTGTGTGTGTGTGTGTGTGTACGTGTGTACATGTATATGTTGCATGTTGGTACCTATACTTTATGATACATAAGTGATCTTTTTATTTATTTTTTCCTGTAGCATTGTTGATGCTACCACCTGCTACCTATCTGATTTTGTCCACCCAAACTTGAGTTTCAGTATTTGTAGGATGGGGCTGATTACCGTTAACTGAAGGGGAGTTGTGGTGGTGGGGTATTGTAGGGATTGAGTATTACGGTGCATGAAAGTACTTATTACAGTATTCTGTAAAGGTCAGTTTGGGGGCTGAGGAGGTCGTGCAGAAGTATAGTACTTGAAGGAACGGGAAAGAAAGGAAAGGAGAACAGGGGAGAGGAGAGGAGAAGGAAGAGAAGAAGGAAGAGGAGCAGAGGGGAGGAGAGGAGGCAGTGATCTATTGAAAGAACTTTCTTGATACCTGGGTAGTGATTAGCTTTACTACCTCAGAATGAGATTACTAACCACGCACAGGCTTCTTTTGACATTTAAGGGACTTCTCCTTTTGGGTGGTGGTCACTGGCAGCCACTTTCCATACAGTAACTGTGTCTTACTTACTCTGTTCTCTACCAGCTCCAGAGTGTACTGCTGTCTACCTCTATAGCACTTTGCACTGTTGTGTTTCTCTTTGCTATTTGTAGTCACCTTCACTAGATCCTAATCTTCATCACAGCAGGGATTTTGTCCATCTTGTTCATTGCTGTTTTTTGCCAGCAGCCCACATAGTGCTTGGCATATATATTAGTTGCCCAGGAGACATTTGTCATGTGTGGAAATAAGGGAAACAAGACATCTGGGCTGTTCACTTTGAAGAATTTCCTAGGAAGTTGTCAGTAGGTGGCTTTTCCTGGCGGAAGAATAAATCTGGAGTGGACGAAATCTGTTGACCCCATTATTTGAAAACTCAGGAGGTGAGCACAATAGGAATATTGGAGAAGGCAGTAATAATATTATATACATCATGAGATACCCCCACTGCCTACATATTATAAGTGGAAATTGAGTTATTTATAGCTCTTAAATGGTATAATCATGTTTTCATAGTGCCTGAAACACTTTATTTTAAATGACTTACCAAGGAAAGGCAAAGGAGTATGCAAGGGGTTATTGAGCAGCTGTAGTGTCACTATATTTTTAACTTAATTTATCAAAGAAAAGAAAGGAAATTCATTTCTCTCTCTCTCTCTCTCTGTCTCTGTCTCTCTCGATGACACCTTGAAGGCTATAAATTTGTATTTGCTCAGCTGCTTACTCTGCTTCACTCTGGGAAAAAGAAACAAGTGCGGCTTTCCTCAAGAGACTCACAGACCAGGGTTGGCCACCCAGACAGCAGAGAGTATAGTAGGAGGGCTCCATGAAGGAGACAGAGACATGGGAGATGGGGAGAGCTCAGTTGCGCATGTTGCAATTTGTCTGACGGACACACAAGTATGTTTGTATAATAGAAAGTTGGATGGCATCAAAGCCCAAGGAAGGCTGTGTGCTGGGGCTTGAGTTGTCAGTCTGGAAATCTGGTTAAGCCATGGGCATTACCTAGATGTGCCGGGGAACCAGGGTGCAGAAGTAGAGAAAGTATCTGAGAAAGGAAACATTTAAATTATTATAATGACTGATTCTTTCATAAAGAAATGGTATCTTAGAAGTCCCTTAAATTCAGTGTGACTTTGAAAGTTATTTAATTTTCATCTAGTATGTGCTTTAGGCATTTGGAGACATCTCACTCATGAATGAACATCATCAAATGATTATCTTGAGATTTTTCCTGAGACTCCTGCTTCTTGTCTTTGAACAGTGATTTATTAATATTAATAAAAACTAAGGTGATGATTCAGCTTACATAAAAACTACCAAGTATTTGCTCCAGACTGAAATTAATTTGGCAGGAGCTTTTGAAAAAAAAATCTAAACCCATAGGAAAGTTTAATGTGACTAAAAATTGATATGTTTTTCAATATCTCTTAATTATCACTTAGAGCATTCCTCTCTTGTCCAGATGCGTTATATGCCAAGACTCCGTGTATGTCTGAAACTGAGGAAAGGTCCTAAGTCCTATATATACTGGGTTTTGTTTTTGTTTTTTGGGTTTTTTTCCCCTATAAAGACATACTCATTATAGGGGCTGGGGAGATAGCTTGGCAGTGTAAGCACCTGCCTGGCAAGCACAAGGTCCTGAGTTCGATCTCCTATACTGCATGTCGTGCAGCTCCAGGGGCCACGCTGGGTGTAGTAGTGCACTCCTGTGATCCCAGTGCTGGAGAGGCTGAGACAGGAGGATCAGTATGGGGCTGAGCTGTGAAGAGAGACCCAGTACCAAACAAACAAATATTTTTAAAACACCTACTTATTTTAAAGTTTAATTTATAGATTACATATAGTAATTAATAATACCACAGATAAATTCTAACAATGTACTGTAATAAGATTTATTTGAATGTGGGTCTCTCTTTTAAAATATCCTCGTATTCTAGACTGTATTTTCAACGTGGGGTTAACCTCTAATACTGAAGCCATGGACAGTGAACCCAAGGGTGAGATGGGACTACTGATTACTATTTCTCAAAATATAGATACTACTGATTATCAACATGTGCCTCTAGCATTGAGGCCATGGAGGAAAACTGATGGCCAAGCTTGTGCAAGATCCCTAGCACTTCGGGAATGGTTTGTGTATTGGGCTAGGTTGAGAGCCCTGTGTGAATGCTAATACTTTTTGAAATGTAATAAAAGTTATTTGAAATCTTTTAATTTGTTAAACCATTTTTGAAGTTGTTTTTTAATTTGTCATATATATATAATTTTAGAGGTTTAGGGGTTTTTTTATGTTTTTTTATAGGGTCTACAGGGTCTCACTATGTAGATCAGACTCGTAGTGATTCTCCTGTTTTCAGCCTCCCAAGTGCTGTGATTACAGGCACATGCTACCACACCCAGTCTCAATCACCATCTCAGCATGCCTCGGGGATGGGCCAGCATGGCACACCAGGGATAGAACCCTGGTGGCTGTGCTCTGCCTAAGCAGGTGCTTTAGTCTGCTGAGCTATCTGGCAGGCCCTGAGATTTAAGTTTTAAATTAAATTCCACAACAGACAATCTGAAAATAACATGAACTTGTAACCCAAAAAAAGGCATTTCTTTCTGTATGTAGATATTCCAAACTGAGAGAGGAGATTGTAGGAGTAAATAATGGACTGCTAGTTGACCAGCAGAATGCTTTCTTTCTTTTATGCTTAATTTATTTTTTATCATTTGAACACACTTAGAAAGCCGTAGTGCTGATCTCAGCCTGTCGTGTATCCTGCCATTCCCCATTCTACATTTGCTTAGACAAATGCATTTTGCCTGCTGAGTCCTTACAACCATAGAGGCTATAATCTGTGGCATAAGATATCCTATAAGGGAGAAGCTTTGTAGATTTTACAGTACAGAGCTAATCATACCTCAGCTTTGTTTGCAAAATGTTTGTACATATTTATCTTTGCAAAACAGTAAAAATTAAAATACCCAAACAACTTCCCCCAGATGCTATGCTAATTTGTGATTACAGTGGCCTTAATGTACTTGCAAAGGAAGAGTCTGACACATCATTCAGAAAAGCAAAACCTTGAGGGCATTATGATAATTGAAATAATCTGGTCAGTAAAAGTTGAATATGGTGTGATTTCCCCTATGTGAGCTGCCTAGGAGAGTCTGAATCATGGGGGCAGAAAATAGGTTGTTGTTGGGACCAGAAGGAGAGGGATGGGGAGTTATTTCTAATGGGTGTAACAGAGCAATGTGGCTACCAAAGTGAAATGCCTGGAGCTTGGTAGCTTTATATAAAAGAGGCTTATACAGGGTCAAGATTCTGGTCTAGGGTCTAGAGGCCTCATCTGATGATGACCTTCCTGCTGGCAGAGTCTGGAAAGCACAGGGAATGGGGAGCAGATGTGTGTTCTGGGCTCTCTCCCTCTTAGAAAGCTACTGGCATTTGATCATGAGTGTCCCATTCTGAAGACTAACCATTGAGATTTATTGATTGAGCATCATGCGTGTGTGAGGGGCTGAATCATGTTCAAACCGTAGTATTCCAGTCCAGGTGTAGTGTTTCAGTTTGGGTACAGGAAGAAGTTCTGATAAGAGGTCACACCACGTGTGAATGTGCCAGCAAGTCAGAAGCTGCGTGGACATTTGAGGGTGTTTGAGATGGTGAAGTTCATGTTCTTTTGTGTTTTACCACAGGTTTTCAAAAAGGTACTTTTCAAATGGCTGGGATAACATGTATTTATATGCCCAAAATTATTTCTGTTATGTAGTTTCCCCTTATTATTTTAATAACACTAATTACCAAATCGCCAAGTATTTATGAAGTGCTGACATTCTGGGGCTGCAGAAGCACCATGTGAGAGCTGTAGTATCAGGGAAGATAGGCTGCCTCTCTCCTGCAGCAACTACACTGCAAGCTCACGGCAATAACTAGAAGTTCTCAAAATGCCAGCTGCGGTGGTGCTCACTTGTAGTCTCTACCACTCGAGAGGTGGAGTTAGGAGTACTGTTTGAGACTAGGAGTTCACCAGCCTGGGCAGTGTAACAAGATCCCATCCCAACAAAACAAAGCAAAACAAATTCAGTCATGAGTTTTTGATTCGTTTTGTATTTTATTGCAATTTCTGTTTGCATTTTAAAAATTGATTGTAGAATTAAAAGGAAAAATCCTTTCAAAATGAGGTTGGCCTTTTGAAAGTTTGATACAAAACCAAAAGCCACAAAGCCAGAAAAAAAGAGTGACATGATTCAGACCAAATTTCCATGTTGCAAAAGCTATAAAAGCATGGCTGACAGATAAATGTTAAAGGGGAAACATATTTGCAATGTACATGACATAAAGAGCAAATTTCTTTTACACAGAAGTATATAAAAATTAATCAGAAAAGACCAAAATCTCAATAGGAAAATATGATTGACATTAATAGAAAAGGCAATACAAATGTCTTTTGGGACCTTCAAACCCAAACTGTATGAGATACTTTTTTCTCACCCCTACTGTCCTGTATCCAGATGGCTGACGGGCTGAGTGGAAAAGGGCTCTCTGATTCTGGTTTGTGAGAGGGGAAATTAGGGACCACTTCTAGCAAGAGCAATTTAATGGGCTCTCTTGATGTATCAAATGCTTGAACCCTTTTTTGCTTTACTCTGATTAATTTATCCTGTAAATATTCAATCACATGTATGATATACCTATAGAGATAAGGCAGCATTTTGAATAATATCTACCTATTAGAAACAATGAAAGTGGCCATCTTTTTAAATGACAGTCAAAATTATGGTACAACATGATAAAATCTATGCAGACACCAATGTGTTTACATTGCCAGTGAAGGGTATTTAAAATTTATTATGTAAAGAAATAAGGTATGGAATTAAATTTAAGATACAATGTGCATATTTACATGTACATAGAAGAGCTCTCAAGTGAAGCATATATTGGTAACAGGACTTGTTTTGTTTTGGAGGGGCCAACTGGGTAAAGGAGGTACATTCACAGGAAGACCTTGGGCATTTAGGGAATTTATACCACATGTTATCTCGCCATAAAAATATTTAAGATTAAATACTTAGACTTGCTCACTTGGAATATTTATTTGTTTATATACTTGGTTGCAAATTAGGAGATAAGGATATTTACAAAAAGACATGAAATGCATTAAGACACATGAAGGAAATCTACAGAAGTTCCTTTGTCAAGCCTGGAACTGCTTTCAGTATTGACCCCACTTGGGATTTATGGGATGCGGCAGCCATGCTACTGAGCCTTTGGAAACTGAAGCCAGAGCCCTGGTGGGTCTTCTAGTTGAAGCTATAGCTGGAGGGTAAGAGGCTGCCCCAGCAGAAAGAGCAGAGGAGAAATACTCTGAACTGATCTGGCAGCCAGCTGATGCAGCAACCATGTAAACTCATCTCATGAGTCAGACTCCTGCATGTGGAGCAGAGTAGGACAGGGCCTCGTGGGTCTGAAGATCAGGAGTACAGGCCTGGTACAGTGACCAGAAGTGTCAGTGGGAGAACCACAGCTGGGAAACAGACTGAAGCCAAGAGTGCAGCTGATACGCACTATCAACCCTAATGGCACAGGCTTGTCCTGTTCACTCTAAGTGTAGACTTTAGAGATAGTACCCTGAGTTATTCATCTGGTCATCCCAAGCCACGGCTCATGCAGTAGTCCCCTGCTTTGAGTGGCAGTAAGTAAATGTTGGTTGAAAAGAGTGATTGGGTGAGTTTCAAGGCTGAATAAAAAAAGAAATCTCACCGTATTAGGAAAACCTTGGATAGTCTTTCCCTTTATGATTTATGCTTTTGGGACAAAGTTGTTTTCAGTGTAAACTACCATTCTGGATCTGTACTGTTCAAGATGTTCATCTTTCTGTTTTGTAACAGTTTCCATTAGATATTCTGTGATTGTTTTGCTTTGCAGATTATGGGTTTCAATTGATGAATTTAATAATGTTTTATTCCAGCATAATAAGGAAAACCTAATCGTTATAAACTCCCAAAATCATATTTACCTTTTACTTAAATGGAGTTTGTTTGTATTAATGATTGTAGCTTGTACTGCAGTCTAACTTGGTTAATAGGGACTTGATAATTTACAAAATGATTAATAACATTTTTAGATTGTACTGAAAATATTTTGTTTTCTTGATAAGGGTCTCTTCTGGTATCTGGAGGAATGTTGAGCAATTCCTCCTAATGAATAGCAGTGCAGATTAAAATAATTATGCTTTTCTGTTTTTCCCTTCAGAAAACCTAACTGAAAATAAAGACATAATTTGCTGTTTTTAAGGTTTCATTAATCAAGTAAAATAAATTTTCTTTTACTGCTTTGATATAATTCTATTTCACTTGATCACATTTAGGCTGCAGATCAAATTAAGAAGCTGTATAATCTCTTCCTGAAAATTGATGCCACTCAGGTAGAAGTGAATCCCTTTGGTGAGACTCCAGAAGGCCAAGGTAAAATGCAGCAGGGAAAGGGGGAGGGCAGGAAAAGGGTGAAGGATGGATGAATGAATATATAATTAGTAATGCCAACTATAAATTAAATTGCACAAAAGACTACAGTAGCAGCTTTGCATTAATTTCTTTCAGTAATTTCATTTCTGTCTTAGTTTCAAATGCTCCCATGGTGGTGGTTGAGCATTTTAGCACTTGGGGTATTTGCAGCAAAATGCCAGGCCTCAAAGGAAGCTAGTTGAAGCTAACTCTTTTTTTATGTTGAACCATCCACCTACTGGTACCTCAGTGTACACACTTGCATATGCACACGCACACACAGAGCTGCATGCACAAGGTCCTCATTTCTTTCAGGCCTATTGTTGCTGCATAAAATATAAAGTTTTGGAGGGAGGCTGCATTTGCATGTAATGAATACACCTGATTGTTTTTGAACCAGAACTTTCTGAAACTTTAATTTGCCTAAAATCTAAGTATGACGTTATCTTGTGTACTATATTTGGTATACATTGTCTTGCTGAAGCCCCTATTGCCTTAAAGTTGAATTTTCTCTCTACATTTGGTTAGCAGCTTCTGTTTCAGAGAAGAGGAGGTAGCGGTTTTGTGGGGAAGTTTTCTCCTACCCATCAAGTACTTGATGAATATAAATGCATTAGATCTCAGCACCAACAGCCATTATGCCATGTCTCACAGCTTATATTTATTGAGTTCTTACTAATTTAATAGTAAATGCTTAAGAATGCTTTGGGAATAGCTAGTTGTAGGGAGTAGATAAGAAGTAGAAGTAGTATCATTATCATTGTATAATGATACCAGGATTTAAGTTATGTGAGTATTTTATTTTTTATTTTTCTGGCAGAACCGGGGATTGAGCTCAGGCCCTTGCATTTACCAGGGAAGTGCTTATTCTACTGAGCCATCTCCCCGGCCCCTGAGTATTTTATTTATTTGTTTATTTGTTTGTTTGTTTGTTTGTTTATTTATTTTTGCGGAACTGGGGATTGAACTCAGGCCCTTGTGCTTGCCAGGGAAGCCCATATTCCACTGAGCCATCTCCCCTGCCCCAAGTATTTTATTTTTAAATGCACTTTGTCTATATCCGTTATACGGTAAGCAGTCAGGAAATTGGGATTTGCCACTAATTAATGGGGTGAATCTTTGTGTGCAGACAAGGCCAGAGTGAGTGTGCAGTGTTTATCCTGAGCAAAAATTCTGTAGTTGAACTCAGAAAAGCTAAAGTACTATGTCTTTGGAAACCAGAGAGGTCTGAATATAATTCTATATCTGTCATGTTCTGGCTGTGACATATGCACTGAGAATAACTAGAATGCAGATTCTTTTTCTTTTACCTTTTTGAAGCAAAGTAGCAGGAATAATATCTGTGGTCCATGGATAGAGCTCATCAGCACAGCACATGCCTAGCATGCTCAAGGTTGTGACTTTGATTCATTTTAACCCTCTTCCCTCAATATATCTGTGTCAGAGAGTGGTTGCATATGTGAACTTGTATATGTATATACACTAAATATCTGACACAAAACAGGCCAGTACCATAAAATGAAATTCCTCTTAGTATAGTAAAGGAAAGATATTTTTCATACTAGGAACAGCAAAGAGTTCATGCTTAGAAGCTATTGAAAATAATTTGATATTGTGAGATTTACACAGATGACAATGTCTCATAGCTTATCTTTACTGTGTTCTTATTAATTTAATAGTAAATGCTTAAGAATGCTTTGGGGGTAGCTAGTTGTAGGGAGTAGATAGTATAGTTATACCAGGATATAAGTTATGTAAATATTTTATTTTTAAATGCACTTTGTCTATATTTGTCATGTTGTGACCGATGACCATCAAATTAAAATTCATGTGCAAACTTCTGTATTAAGCATTTTTTAGACTAATGTGGCTATAAAATTTTCAGTATGTTATATAGAGAGGAAAGGAAGAAATAGAAAATGTTTTTTGAACTCAGATACCAGGATTCTTGACATTATCCTGCAAAGTTAGGAGTCACTGTCCTCATTTTATAAAGGATTGAACTTTTAGTGTGACTTCTCCACAGGCAGCTAGACACAGGAACTAGATTTGAGCCCATGTCTTTCTAAGTCCAGTTGGTTCTGATACGTGATACTTTCTTAGTTACCTTGCTGTTGTTGCTGGGACAAAATGCTTGACACCCCAAATGAATGAAGGAAAGATTTATTTAGCTCACAGTTAGTAGAGGTTTCAGTCCATACTCAGCTGGCTCCAAGGCAAGTGGCACATGGCAAAAGGCAGCAGTTCATGGCCGAGAGAAGAGGGAGGAACAAGGGCTTCAGCAGCTAGCAAGCCTCACTCGCTCCTTATATTGTATTCAGGCTATCCGCCCCAGGGCAGGTGTAGCACCAACACCCAAGATCCTGATACTGGATCATGAACTAATCACAAACTCTAGATGCCCGACCATGACAGCATGAGGCTTTGGGGGCACAACTAGACACAAACCACAACAGACATTAACCTAAAGCTTTCTGCCTACTTTTCTTTTTTCCTTTTAAACTGTTAATGTGCTTTCTTTAGAGTGACCCAGTGTTACGATTTGTCTCTGCTTGTCCCCCAAAGCCTCCTGCAGTCACTGGGGCAGCTTCTAGAGTTTGTGATTAATTCATGGTACAATGCTGGGATTATACATGTGACTACTACGTCCTCCCTGGGGCAGATAATCTACAGTATAATGTAAGAAGAAAGAGGCCAGCAAGCTGCTTCAGCTGCTGCTCCCCCCTTTACTCTGCTGTTTTCTGTCTCCATAAACTGCTGCCCTCTGCCATGTGACACTCTGTTTTGGAGCCAGCCTAGTATGAACGGAGACCTCCACTAACTGTGAGCTAAATAAACCTTTCCTTCCTTCATTTTGGGTATCAGATATTTTGTCCCAGTAATGAGAGAAAAATAACTAAGACACCCAGGATTCTCCAGTTTGGAAATACCAGTTAAAATTCCTGCTACATTTATTTGCTGATAACTAAATCAAGAAATGAAAGACAGGTGCAGTATAAGAGTTCTTATAGGTCATACATTGCTTTTCAAGCTAGTTTGCATATGCAGCCTACTTCATATTTTAAAAGGAAAATCAGCAATAAAGTATGTTAAAAATCAGGATGCAATATTATTTTTATTGAATCCTTTGGGAATTAATATTATAAGCTATAGTCTGTCAGCAAGGAGCAGAGCTAAAGGAACCTTTCCTTGGAAGGTGCTTAAAAATCTCATGCATTCCCAAGTTTGCTTTTTCATTAGAAAGAGAAAGGATAATTCTTGATTTTTTGTTTGAAGGACTCATCACAAAACAACACATTTCACATATGCAGTGCATTAAAACAGAAGTCTAACATGAGATTTTTTAAGAGCAAAATTATCTGTAGCTATTAATTTGTTCATTGTACCATAAAAGTTCAGCTATTGAATTATAATCACAATTAAATGAGTGTGTTAGTTTATAACTCTAATGAGCAGTAGTCAAATTAAACCCAATTAGGAAATGGTGATTAATGTCCAAATGTACAAATTGATCTTCATCATTGTCACAAACCCTGAAGCAATTCTTTACTTAGGAGCTAATAAAAGTCTTTTGTATCTTAGAAATATTGATAATCTTTACATTTATAATCTGAATATTTAAATTATTTCCCTTTGGATCACCAGCAGCAAACTATTTTGCATTAAAACCTCCATATTGAAGCTTTAATAATTATAAGTTAGAAGCCTAAGGAGTTCTGCATCAAACCAAATGTTTTTTACTTAAAAGCTTTTCATGGCACCAACTCTTTGTAGGAGAATTTCTTCAGACTCCCTTTTCAATGAGGAACATTTTTTAAAAAAGATCCAGCACATTGATTATATATTTCAGAGCACTTGGTTGAATGAAGAGCAATGGCCTTGATAATACCTAAGTTGCCAAGTCATCCTTGGGAAATGTTTGACATGGAGAAAGAACTGCAGTCTATGAAGTGATTTTTTAAAAAAATATAATTTGACAGTACTCACTATAGGGCAGTAACTCAGCTAGGATTACAGGGGCAGCAACCTACTACCCTTGGCTTATAAATTTCCTGGAGGTGGGGCAGGGCACTAAGTATGGGCTGGCTTTGGCCTTGAGACAGTGGGAGTCGCCGGTCTTCTAGTCCACTCTGCTACTGAAGGACCTCCCTCACTAGCCTCTTGACCTTTGGCAGTATGGGTGGGTCTCAGTGCTTACTCTTCTCTCCTGCAAGCACCAAGTCCCCTGTTCACTCTTTTTATCTGCCACATGTCCACACCTAAACTGTTACTGAGCGTATGGTATAGGAGAGACACTGTCCCCCAAGGGAGTAAAGAGCTCTGAGCCAAAACATGAATACCAGGATGAACCAACTTTGATAGAAAAATAAACCATTAGGTGAATAATCAAGGGGATATTAGCTGTGCTTTCCTTGCCTGTCCAATTACAGTGCCAAAGTAATTTATTAAACTTGCAGCACAATGTTTTACCTACAAAGATTTTTTTTTTTTTTTGCCTGCCTACCTATCCATTCATTCATTTTGTAAGCTGCTGTGGGATATTTATATATTATTTCATTTCTTCCTTCTATCACCCAACCTGCCTACACAGGCTCCTCTTTTGGGTATCTTTAAAACAGGGAGTTCTTAGAATTTAAGCATTGATGTCTACCAGGAAATTAGGCAACCTAACGACATTTTTAATTGTCATGTGTCATTCATGCTATTGCTGCCCAGTGAGTACAGGCCCAAGAGTGCACATCATGATGCTTGACACTAGAGAGTAATCTTCCACAGACTGCCTGTAGCCTGGAGATAAGGATTCCTGCCTCAAGGCATCTTCATCACTGGAGCTCAGATTCATTCATTGAGCTAGAGGAAGGAGACCCAGCTCGCAGCTGTGAGTGTGCAACCCAGATTCCTTGAGAATTAAGTCTGGGTGATTCAGCGTCAACTGGCGCATCAAACTCTCTTTTTTTCTTCAGATTGACTTCTCTAAATAACCATCATTACTTCGTGTTAGTAAGTGCCCATGCTGTTGGTGGGTGTTTCTCTGTTTCTCTCTTTACACTGAAAACTATTTTCAAGAACATTTTCAGATCTCTGCTCTCCCCCAATCTTCTGCCTGCCTCACATCTATTTTTTCTTAGCAACTCAAGAAAACTTTTTAAAAGTACACAACTTTTGGAACATCAATATTTAATGGAAGTGGGACTAATTTTAAAGTATCAGCATTTTAAGGCCATCTTAGCAAGGCATGTTTCAATAGCACATTAAGGTTGTTTGTCACAAATCAAATGCTGCACATTGCTTGAAGACAGATTATTTTTCAAACTAATTATGACAGTCTTATTTCCTGCTGTTTTTATGTTTCTTTTATGTGTAAGTCTCCCCTCTGAAATGTATTTTTCTTTTGTTTAACTCTGGCACATTCTTCTGTTAAAACTCTTGGGTCAGAGGCCTCTAACTGCCAGGCATGTTCTGCATCGTGGTGGTTGAATTAGCAGCTCACAGAATCTCACACCACTAAACAAAACAACAAAACACTCTATGAATATAAGTACCATAGCTTTCTTTGATATTTGTTCAGAAGGAAAACTCATTTGTGTAATCTATCAAGCATGTAACAATGTGCTTTTGATGGTGAAAATTGTTTTATAAATATTAATAGGTAATTTTTTCTCCCACTTTATACACAGAATGGCCTTTATTCAAGATGAATTTTCTATAAAATTGGGGTTTCATTAATATGACATTGAAAATCTTAATGTCTAAACCAAGCTCAGCATCTCCAAAAAATACTTATTTTAGCATAGTTGTTTTATTAAATGAAAATGCTGAAGTTTGAGCAAGCAAGTTTATTTTATTATCCTGCCATTGACATACACATCAATCCATTTAACACATCAGTTCTGAAGTGTCCTGGAAGAGTGGTACATGGGAAAAATAAAAGTCAGTATGCATAAATTTCCTGCTTTTCAGTGTAGCTTTTATTTTGTTTGTCACATGGTTTTGGTTACATGATAGGGGAATGAACTTTTTCTAAGTACCTCTTTCCCTATAAAAATATATGTTACTTTTGACTATTTTATCTTTCAGTTGGTTAAAACAGCATAAAAAACTATGGTCACAGTTGTGACTTTGTAGGGGTTGACAAAATTTTTATGTAAGTATTTTGAGGGTCTTGCCCTTGCAGTCTCTTGGAATCCTCACCTTTGCTGTTGTCTTGGTCAGATTAGACAGCTGGCCTGTAAACTGAATGTGGCTGCATTCCAGTTTACGGTAAGTATACGAGGCGAGAGCTGACCTGAGGGCTGTGCTTTCCCTCCTTGGCTCAGATCCTCCTGTGTTCTTTTCTATTCTTTCTCTCTTTTTTCTCTTTTTATTTTGTACTAATCTTTAGCCACCCTGGTCTTAAGAAAAGTATGATGTGTAATCTGACCAGAGGCCTCTGTTTTACCCATTCTTTAGCCAGAAATTCCCTTTTCTGTCAATTATAATTCTGAAAATTCCAACCATTAAAATTCTTCTCTTAGGATAATTTTTATGTATTTGGAAATGGCTTTAGTGAATACCATACATAGGTAAATCGTTATTTATTAAAACCCTGTAGACATTCATTAATGTTTAGTCTAAACAAACGTCTAGTATTATTAAAGGAATGAGAGAAACCATAGATAATTTTCTTTTTTTTTTAAAACATTTATTTATTTATTTATTTAGAGAGACAGAGAGAGAGAGAGA